>JABASC010000113.1:0-65515 GCA_019776185.1 Plutomurus gul
ACTCTGATTCTTCTATGCAATTCGTAATTACAGATGAACATGTCGAATTTTACAATTTGGCCCCCCTAACGTTTATTTATGCAAGAATAGTTTTCTAAGCGCATTACCTACAGCGTACATATTTGAGTTAGGTGCGATACTTTCTCCTACAAGGGAAAATGTTTAGAATTGATGTCAGTGGGTCGTTTATTCGAACTAATAATTAAAACAAAGACAATAATGGTAGTGTATGTAGTACAGGAAAAGGGTGAGGAAATTGATTGATGCTGAGCAGGTGGAAAAGTATGTTGTTTGTTTTATCTTTAGTAGTAGAAGTAGTGGCCACTAGATTTTCAGAATTTACGTTCAAACAGGGAAAACAGCGTATGGATGCATTCTTGTAGTAAATGCACACAAGGCAAGCGAACAGAATAGTGCGGGGTCGCATCTGTAAAGCGCATTGCATAGCCAACCGCTTTTGAAAGAATATGTCGATATGTGTGTTTCACTGTTTACCACAAAATGTTTCTCTCGTATCATCTCGCTGTATAAACTCACGATATGGATATTGGCGTTTGTTGGCACTAGAAATATGTTTGCACACGCTATCTGCTACTTGTCCGAACTGAAAGGAACCTTGGCGAATGCCAACATGGCCATGTGTAGTAAGTACATTGAAGTAAGTATACGCATAACTGATAATATGGAGTTTTGCGGATGGAAGGCAGACAGAGACAAATGCTCAGGAATCACTCAACTCGCAAGATTGCATTACAGGACACACAAATCTCATTAACAGAGCTCTCTACACGAAGTAATGCATATTCACGGGTCCATTGCGCGATCGTTCTCTGACAATGGAAGTTTCGTGTAGTAGCAGCAGCGGCAGCAGCAGCAGTGAACGTTCTCTACATATCATCCATTATTTGCAGGATCGATTTCGGTTTAAGTTCTCTAACCATAAGCATCGATCACCATAATAAATAGATAATACAAACTCGTGCAGCCCTATTAGTTTACTAGACACGAGAATGTTTCCACTTTCTACGTAGTTTATTATGTAATAGGTGGAAAAACTGAAACAGCTCAAATGTCAGCCAAGACATGTGCATACTTTATGTATAATTGAAAAGATTGACGTTATTGCCACCATAAATGGCAACAAATTGTCAGATCGTGAATTGTTTAGTAGAAAATCTCTTTCTATGAATCGTGTGTTTTTCTCTGTGTGATCTGGTACGATGACTCTGTCTGTCTATTAATAGCGATAATATTATTCCTACGTAATAGAGTCAGCATCACAGGAAGGCAGACACTGTAATCTACTCATTACGTTCCCACACAACGTCAAATGCACGAAGTTGAAAGGTGAAAGTGCTTTTACCACCAACAACCAAGGGGGTTTGACACTTACTACAGAGTATATAATATAAAATCACTTATGCTATTATATTAAATACCATCGTCAGCTTGGATGGAGATCACATGCACACTGCATGATAGTTTTTTGTCCTTATTCACCAGTCTCCTGGCATTAATTCCCTCCACATCCACAGTCTAATGACATTAATTTTCTAAATACAAACGTCTAAAACTACTTTCTAAGCCTGTTCTTGCTAAATTGTTATTTGGAAACCTAAAACTTGCGCTTTATTGTATCTCTTCCTTTTTGTAAAATCATCGTGTCATTGTGTAAAGAGTATAATGCAAAGAAAGACTGAATTCCTGGCCATTTCTGGCTCGGGTCGCCCGGATATACTTAAGGAAGTCTAGATAGATATGCATCAAAGAGATAGCATCCGCTGCAAACGTGTAGTAGGTACCCAGGAAGATTTCTCCATTCACCGGAGGAAGTTGCCCGCAACAGAAAGATGGACATAGTAGGATCTACCATTCTAAGTTTGGTTAAGCAAAATTTAATGTAGCTTCAAAATAGTAATTGTTATAAATAAATAAATGATGCATTTACCAGCAGGTCTCTTCACAATGCTTTTTGGGTGTTAAAAACTTTGTGAAGGACCCTAACAGCAATTTTTTCACTGTCAATGTATACTGTAATTGAATTGGTATATCTTTCCTACTTATAAGAAATCTTTGTCTGCCATTATAATACAAACTCTGCAAACACGACTAGTAGTGTCCTTGAGCAGCTCTATAAAATATATTCTGTGTGTGAGTCTGCGACAAGCACAGACAGTTAATTAAAAAGACAATCTGGAAGTGGAAAATAACGACAAAATAATTTTGTATCACTAATGCATGCCTGTCGTGATGCAAACAATTTCAAGGTGATTATTGATAATAATATGGTATACATATTATGCAGATTTTGTCAAGAATAATGGATAATATTCTTTGGGAATTGACAACTGGCTGCATTGCAGAGGATTTGAAATAAGGGAAAGCTTATCAGGGTATACTACTATATATAGTGTGTAAGTATAATAAGTAGAGACAAACGGTTATGGTTTTGAGTGAAGGAGAGCCTACTGTAATAGTAAGTACTGCTGTGTACCTACGTAACGGACTGCGGGTCTGCCAGATCAATGAGGTTCACAACAGTGCCGACCTAGCCTACACCACGAGCATTGCAACTGTAGCAAACTTCTTCCGCAACAGTACTTCAGTTCACCTATAGTATTATATATATCTAATAACAAAAGTTCCTGGATGCTAAGCTAAGATTCACACCAGTATTATGTTGCTTCAAAGTAATTCGCTTAGATAGATATACGTATATAGTAATATCTAGTACGGCCACAATAGATTTGTTTGCTGGATCAAGGAATTGAACATACTTATATCCCTTGAAGAGCAATTCAATTCCAGTCACACAATGAAGAACGAGTGGTATAATTCCACGCAGGAATTTAAACCTTTTCCATGCTGTTTGCATTGGAAATAGTTTCTTTGTGGCCAAAATTGCCATATATTCACCTTTATATGAATTTGTGTTGGATGAAGCAAAATCCAAGCTTTTTCCTTTTTCAAAATCACATTTTATATTTTTACACTTGAAAATAGTTTGTACATAGATCTTCTTTATGTGCATATGTTAAATCACATAATACGCATTACTAATTGCATATAACACAACGTGAGATTTCTAATACAATTTTTTATATACCAAATATTTGTTATTCATCAAAATAATTAGGGGAAGGTAATAAACAATTTACCGATAACGATTATAAGTACGTAGGGATGAATTGCATAGAATGAAGAAAGCCACCTATACGAAAATAAGATTGAAAATGTTTCTTTGTGGTGATATTTGAAAACGGGAATTTTAGCCTTCATGTCACTTATTAAAGCTCCTATAATAAGCATGTCTGTGAAACAGGACGCAGTCACGAAGAGGAGAAAGTAATACTGAGCTACCCATTCATTAATACTATTATTATCTCGGGTAAAATAAAATGTGAACAACAAAAGAAACATTTCGATGTACACTTTGTGCATACACGCAAGCAACGAATATTAGATTCGCACTAAAGAATTTAGCAGAAAACCGCTCAATCCTTCGTTCTTAAAATAAACACAAAAATACTTGCAGGTAACTTATGTTAGGCTTCTGAATCTTGACTCAACAGTATAGAGCCCTGCAATAATATTACTCACCACAAATACAGGGTATAAAAGATCACAATCTACCTTAAATATTAAATTTGTGTTCTCACTCCATTATTCCTTATACTTATTCAACAAATCACAAAAGCATCTCTATACGTACATATTAGCAATAACATGCATGCCTAAGGAAGCCTTTTTTATGTCCGTACGTTTATCTCTGGATTGGCTAGAGTCACCTGCATAATAAATATATAACCCTGTAACAAATAAGAGCATTTAATGCATTACCAATCTTATCTGTGTCTTATCTCTTGTGTGTGGCGGGGATGTCGTGTTACGCAAGCCTTGCTCGATGTCACTGAAAAATGCATGACTTCTACCATGGCCACACAGTATCTTGTATATTACAGATAAAGCAATAAGCTACTGCGCTAATTCTAGTTACTTCCCAGTCAAAATGAATCGCTGCCACGGGAAATGGTTTGCTAATTGTAGATTGTGCTATACTATGTACGAAGGAAATACTATAAGGTGAATGTGATTAAGACGCGTAGCTTCTTTCCAAATCGGTTCTACAAAAACATCCTGGTTGACATCGACCACTACACCAATGCCATATAATGTCATTAATTACAGTACTTAGTGGATCTCCTGAACATTGCAAAAGAGAAAGCACTCTATCTCGTTAGAAATTTCATTTCCTGTTCACATCATGCACTGAACAAGTAAGTCAACATTAGGCTCTTCCCTTTCCTCTTAATGAATGAGACTCATGACTATTCTCCGTTATATTATTTAACTTATTACATCCACCATTCATATCACAGAAAAGTCATTAATTATATATTGGTTACATTACACACACACACTCACGCATTACACCTAATACAAACACAATTAACTCTACAATTATACTCACAATGATAGTTAATATTCTTACAAACCAAAACTATTTAGGAGCATAAATAAATAAACAAGAGTGTCAAGTTAGAAATAAATGTTAGAAATTTCTCGACTCACCTTAGCATTATACGTCCCGTCAGTATATGGAAAATGTTTATGATATATTTCACAGCTCAAGAACTTTATTTATTTATTAACGTGCATCAGGTTAATCCGGAAAATATCCACCAAATAACAACCGTCCACTCTATTCCGTATATCTATGGCCGACTAATCCGTTCCTACTACAACTACGATGCAGGCTGCCGAACGTTTTCGATGCTAATTGAACGAAAGGGCACACACGAAGACGAGTGCAACCACTCACAGTCACACTTGACGAACTACTACAATCTATTATAGTAAACCATCTACATCGAGTACAGTACACAGACAGAAAGTGAGAGAGAAAGAGAGCGGTGTAAACACAATCAACGACGACTTTTCAACAACGAACCAACACTGTTCCTATTGTCTTGTATTACTAATGTTGTTAAGAAGGTAGCGGTGGCTGCAGTGGTAGTTGTGGTGGTAAGAAGAGAATTTGTTGACGACTAAGTAGTAGGCTCTCATCAAAACTGGTGTGAATTTCAAAGTATATAAGTAGTATATAGGGGAGAGATAGAGAGAAGAGAGAGAGAGAGAGTGACGATAGTAGTAAGTAGATGTGACGATGTAGAAAGATTATCCGCAGGGAGTAGCGCGGGGATCGGATCAGAGCGAGAGGTAGATTTAACGAAAGCAGCTAAAGGGGAAGACGAAAAAATCGAGGCAGGAAGGGACGTCAGCCAGCCAAGTCTTACTCAACGTCATTCATAGTTACCTAGGTGAAATTATCGACCCGCAGCCACAGAGACCGAGTACACGGTTGAATCACTGACATGGTACAGTAGACAGGGCTGCTGCAGCATACAGCAAGGCATTAGTCCTATACTGTGTACCGTATACTACCTATTATGAATAGTATGTTTACGGTGTACTGCTTTCCTTTTACTTTCTCCATACTGCTCGCACATACACACACGCTTACAGAGTGTCGTATACTGAATTACTACTAGATAGAGCTCCATGTGCCGCGGATATGGTTCTAAATATATATACTTATGTGTAAAGGTATACCTAATACTACCGTAGATCATCTACTACAAGTACTCACCGTGTGCCCCGTGCTTGAATGTAAACGGCAGGTTCTCCTGTGTAGACATCGCTCTTCCATTCCATTTCTATTGATTATTTTCCTGCTTTACAGTGCGGCACGGCACACGGCCCTGTCTGTACTAGTCGTGTCTGTCTGTCTGTGTGGTAGTAATGGGCCCGGCTCCTTTTCTCGGTTTTCTTTCGCTCTCTCTCTTTATATGTAATCAACGGTTGGGTACGGAGAGAAAGAGAGGAAAAGAGAAAAGCATCTGTAGATTTACAGCTTTGATCGTATGCCGGGAATACTATCAATTGTGGGTGAAACTACTACAGAGAGGAGATAACGAGTAATGCCCACCACCCACTCTCACAGTGAATAGGATGAATGTGAAGCAGCGAAAAGGAGCATTGGAATGAGTGAGAAATGACAATTGGGAGCATACATTGCAATGCCATATCATAAATTCAGCTCCGGATTTCCTTTTCAGGTGGTCGTCGCCGCCAGATACGGAATATGTATGTAAATTATTTGCTGTAGTTAAAACGGCGTGTGGAAAGACGGAGAAAATTCCCGTTTTATGTCGCAACTAATCAGCCACGAGCGGATGAATCAGCAGATCAGCTCGGTGGTGACTTTGTAGGTAAATGTAAGATTCGCACTTTCACTTTGCATTTCATGCGGCTTGGCTTGGCTTGATGCTAGAATAATGTTTTTCTTAGCTCGCTCTAGACTCTCTTATAATAATAGGGAAGGTAGGAAGAGTATTAAGACTTTCACACGCTAATGTTATTTACTAGTTTTAATCCCCCATTCCAACCAAGATTTCCAACGGTTTACTACAGGGTCTATAGAAAATTATTTTTCTAGAATCGTACACATGAACTAATGCAGAAACATAGGCTTGCAAGTGAAATTTAAACCTTGGGGAATGTAATACAGTCTATCATACACTTAGTACAGTTGCAGGACTTTCTTCTGTGAAAGCTTCCTTGAATGGAGAAAGTTATTGTTGATAACAGGTAAATAAAGATGAAAGAGAAATAGTACAGGTGAACAAACATCATTCTTATCCATTTGAATAGGGCACGCATTTGGAAGACCCTGTGCATAACGCATTAGGGTCAAAACAATTTTTTACGTGTGCACACTGAGAGATGAATCAGGCGTGATGTTAGCTTCTTTTAAATAATACAAGGAGATGACGCTTTTGCACTCACCGTCAACAATCACTAAATTTTAGGGCAGTCGACTCTGCGTGCCATTAATGCAAAGAAGATGTCATTCTCACTCCAAGGAACTAGCTCTCGGTGGAGGACGAGAAAGTTACACAAGAGTATTATTAGTATTCATTCAAGCACCAGATACGGTGTATACTGGATGTACTTACTTATACATACAATACTAGTATACCGCTTTTTCATGATACATAAACTTTGCTCTTCGGAACGATTGCATAACATAACAGATGTAGTATATACGCTCGCGGTTGGAGTGTGGGTGTTTGTTTGCCAAAATGTAAAAATTGACGCTGGTGGCCAAGAAATATCCTTATAACTGAAAAGGAAATGTCGTATTGGTTTTGTTATTGATGGTTATAAGTGCACACAGTGAGTATTTTGATATTACAGTGAAACTTTTCCCATAAATCCCACTACGAATACAGGAGCGATAAGGATTGGCTGACGCGAACGTGATCACACGATTTCCTCCACCAACACACACCACCAACTGTACTAACATACATATCAGACCAACAATCCAAATATAATGCTACCCTCTAATATAATGTAGTACGTGACGTAAGCATTACTACTTGCAAATACAACGTCAGGTTTCCAACACAATACAATGCTTTCGAGAATAATGCAGCCAAAAAATCTGTAATTTTTATATTACCCATTCTTTTTAGTTTCTTCTAAATAATAGGGGAAAGGGAATAGAATTTTTCAAATACATCATACATACATGTAAAATACTAGTAATAATGGTACAAAATCACTTAGAAAATTCTAATCCTTTACTGGGAAACATTATAGAAATATCCTGCACGAAGAAATGTCTCCTGTAAAACTATTCTCTGAATACTTGGGTACAATAGAATTTATTTCTACAGTGAAAGTATACAAATTTAGTTATTGTTAGTAGAGAATGTATATAAAGAAATGATTGAATGAAATGTATTGATTTTTTGGTTTGCATCGAAGTATTTTTCTGCCTAATAAGCAGTATTCTTGGACAGAATTTATAGAATATTTTCACTCACACAATGATGTTATAGGATTGCATTTTAGTTTGAATAGGAAATAGGTTAGCTACCCCGATGGAGGCGAGACAACCCTAATGTTTCCAATAGCTAATTCGGAAAAATTAACCACCATTTGAAAGCAATTTTTATCAGTTTTATCGGTTTATTAATACATAGTATTATGCATTTAAACACATACATAACATACATATACAATATTACATACATTTATGGAAAACTCGCCTGTTCCAGTTTTTCAATGTAAATAATGATTTCAAAATTGTAATTTTAGTTTACAAGGTAGAAATTTCCTAATGACTAGTAAAAATCCTGTACCCACAAATACGTATACAATGATTCTGTTATTATTTTATGAATTAACTTCATAAGAAAAGGATCAACCTCTAGGACATACCGTTTGAATTGCTGTGTACAGAAATTACATGCATAATTCGATTCTACACAAATAATGCATGTGAATTACATAGTTTAATGAATGCCGTAGACATGTACAAAAAAGCATCTAAAATATTCATGGAAATTCGAACCACAAAGTATTTTCAATCTGAATAGCTTTATAAACTCGCCATCTATAGTATCGGCTGGAAGAGAGGGTGAAAGATGGACACAATTCGCGTTACGTATGGCAAAAGGATACAGAAAGTCTGTAAATTGTGAGGGATTCGGCAAGTCGCTTTCTACATATTCTCTGTGTGGACTCGCATGTGCGCTAAAATTATGTACCTTGAAATGGAACTGTGTATGTAGTATGTATATATGTAGCAATATCATATTGAACATGGACGTGAAGAACTATTTAGTATAAGGGATCCATCAAAAATTACGAATGATGTTTTAAGGGAAATGTATTAATATGACTCACTTGTCATCCTGTCGAGGACCGCCCACCTCTCCAACACACATCCACATGGGGATGCTAAAATACTTATAGCTGTTGATTGAACCTGCGGATGAATCTTAAATCCCATGCGGATGGATAACGAATTAAGTACATAATACTAATACGTTACACGTAAAGCAGAATCCATATATTTACCGGCTGGGTTCATCGAGATTTAAATGAATTAGGTAGTTGTAATTTAAATCTATGAACCTATAGTACTTACAGTCGATTCAAATTCAATGATGATACGCTTTTGTAAATAGTTTGAAAAAGTTATATAATAGGAAAGTAAAAGTGTACGAAGGTTACCCTAGTTGAGCAGTATGTTCAGCGCAAATTAAAATCCAAGTTTGCAGCTTTTGTAATATACATAAAAAAAGTTTCTACATTAATCGGCTCATTGGCAAGGAGCAGCAATGCTTAACCAAAGATGAATATGACATGTTGTAGATGGCATGCTTAGAATTAAATTAGCATAGAAAGGATTGAAGAAGGATTAGGGCTCAAAATTCCGACTTTTCTCTCCACGTAATATTGAAAGCGCCCCTAATTTTAATAAAAAAAGGTCCCGTTGAAATGTAATCTGTAACAGGAACTACATGTAGGAAATAGGGCCAGCAGCCTTCTTCATATTGGTTGCTGCTATACATCTCTGCAAGTCCACCAAAGATCTCTCTATATGTATCACTTAACTCAACGGTAGGTATTGCGCACTTGGGGAATGGGTAACGGATTTTGCTTACAATTGTTATAACCTAACCACTCAAAATATTCCAAAAAATACCATCTCATTTTTCTACACTCTGACTCATTTTGCAATTTAGGTTACTAAATGTAATCAGTGTGAATCACCTACCATTTTTTGCTGTAAAGAGTACTTTTTTCTTTTATATTTTACCTGATTTATTTATTATTGTTGGATATTATATAATTATTGGAAATTTTAATAACAGTACACAAAGACAATTCACTCGTTGTTTTTGCACTCGACAATAGCAAGCGTGTATTTATGCAACAAAGGCTTTGTTTGTACTAATGCGTACAGTGTCAGTGCAGTTAATTATAGCAGGTTTTAGTGTAGCATAGCATAATCATAATGCAATATAAGTTTGTACCCGTGCGCAGTGTGTAAACCGTAAACCTCTAATATTCAGCACAAAAACCAATAGTGTAAACGCTACACTGTCTGTACTGTACTCTGTACGTGATTCTTTCAATTGACTCGCTTCTACTCGCTTGTCGGCACTCCGTCAATTGTGCACTGCTGCAGTCGGCTGAAAAGAATTTTGGAATCTTCTCGTTTTGCATTTTGATTTCGATTTTAACCAAAAAGTGCATCTGTTAACTAAGTAGTTAGTGTATTGCCTGTGTCCGTAGCAGTATTTTTTCGTACTGCTAATTTACTGAAACTGAATGATTTTTTGTTAATGTTATTTATAAAATTTTATGACTAGGTTTGGTTTTATAATTTGTAATACTAGTACATTAAATAGTCCGTTGTGGTGTGGTATAACTATACATTGAAAGTGTATTCGTGGGGAAGTTATGGATTTACACTGACGAAAACGTTAAATCTTGTTATATTTTGGATATTAGCAGCATCCACATACTTCCCATATTCATTCTAATTATTTTTGATCTTCAACCGTGTTCGTGACACTTTGTGTGCATTTATTATTACAAGGTACTACGATTTTATTCTATTTACTTTTATTGTACATTTGACGTTAGTAATCAAATCACTGATCACAATTAAAAAATTATAGACGTTTTAAATATACAGCCAGCCATATAATGTTGAATGTGTACCTGTGTACGTGATTCATTGTGTTCTTTTGTAAGTAAGCCCTAAGTCAGCAGGATTTAAAAATTGGTTTGGCTTGCCGCATTGATAAATTATTTCTTAAATTATTCATTATGTATGCCTTACTATATTCTTGTAATTAGTTTAGTTAACTTTACTGATATCCTTACTTTAGCACAAACAATTTAAAGTTAAGCAGCCGCTAAATTGTGTGCTTTCATTTTCATTTGATTGTCTAATTTGATTTGCGAGGGCCAGTTTCCTCCGTGGGTTCCTTGTACGTGTCGTGTCTGATTCAATACAAATAACGGGGTCATTTGTTCATGTTGTGATTCTTAGAATGAATGTTTAAGTGAGCTCAAAATAGGTAAATTGTAAATGGAGACATCGTAAACAAGTTGCATTAGTTCATGAATTACACTGTAAAGTTACAGTAATCATCAAAACCAATCGATACAATTAGCCGTGCAAATGGCGTAGCGGTCAGTTTAATTTGCTCAATGACCGGCAATCTAGAGTTTATTAGAGAAGATCCATGATGCATCCAGAAGCATGCATAAACGCACTAACACAAACTGTTGATAAATAAAAATAGATGTAGGGCTACATTTTGTTTGTACTTTGTAGTCCTTGTTTGTACAAGCAATTTGTTAACTTTGATCAAATTTTTGTTTAATTGACAGATTTTTGTTAAATACTGTGCTTCGAACCTGGAATCAACTAACAATGGAGGCAGATTGGGATATATGGACTTAGAGTTTTGGTACGCTATTTACAGAATAGGCCAGGCTTGTATTGAAAACGGAATACTCTTTGTTATGTAATTAATAGTGGGCTTATAAAACATTTAATTTGTTCTATTTAGAAAAGACTGATGTTGAAGTAAAGAAAGGATTGTTTTACTGTGTTTTTACTTGCGCTGTGATCAAACGTTCATTGAGGAAAAGTTACAACGTACAGCAGATCTACATTACCTTTGATTGAAACAAGGTCCAACGCCCAACTACAAAAGTATGTGATGTATGACAAGACTACATTTCCCATTGATGAAAATGTCGAGAAAATCTTAACATGTAATTAAATCACAACTGATTTTTATTGTACAGCTTCAGCGAATTGGTCCAAAACAAAAAAGGAAAAAATTGCTGTCAAAATGGGTGTCCTAGATTTGCAGGTAACAAATAAATAATCATTTTTAGGTAATATGTAATGATATATCATTTGTAGTCAAGTTCACTTTACACTTACTTTGGTGAGTGAGTATTGGTCATGAAATTCTTTATTTCTTTGCAGACTCATATTGTTCAGAATATAGCCAACGCTACGGAAATGGTAGACCTGCTAAAATTATCTCAAACGAAAGCTAGAAAAAATGATGGATCGTTGAAACTGGTTGTTGATGGAGAATGTTGTTTAGATCGTTTATACGGAGGCTATTACCCAGGTATAAAATGGATTATTAATAACATGAGCATTGCAAAACCAATTAATTCAACTACTCTTTCTAAGAGTAACAGTAAAATAATCCTTACTAAAAATCGATTGTTGCATAAACATAAGAGAGCTCCTGGATAGTAGCTGTCTTATGTTTACACATTCTTGCTTTCCTTCTGTCGTATAAAATAAGTGGCAGGTGTTGGTAATGGTTGTAAGATCGAGAGTGTAACGTAAATAAGACAATTGTTTATCACTGAGTAATTTGATTTATATGATGTTAGATTGGGTTTGTGGCGGACAATGGAACAAAATGGAACAATTCCTTCGAAATTTCAGTTCTGTGGTTCATGGGTCCAATTTGGATTTGGTTATTTTTTTCAATGGAGCATTAGAGTCTGACCGAGTCAATACTGAATGGGTTAAAAAACAGGAGGAAACATATCGATTTCTAGAAGAGATACAAAAACACGTTTCTGCCAAAAGGAAACCGCCACCAAAAATGTAAGATAACTTTCTATTATTATACGTACAAACAAGGCCCATACAGTTAAGTTTCGACTTATAGCATTTGGCCAGTTTCATAAACAACCTTTGCACATGTGTGACTCTTTCTATTTCAAATACAAATTCTCGCTGTACTGCGAACTCCAGCCTTTTGTTGTGCCCTCTTGTCAAAACTGAGACTTTAGAAACGATATATGTTTCCAACAGAGGAAAAAATTAATAAAATATATTTCACACATACGTAGATGGTGGGTCCCTCCTGCGTTCTTGCGTTCTGCGGCTCGTCTTGCATTCAGAACTATGCACATGAAAGTTGTAAGCATGCATTGCACACAACAATCCTTTCTTTTCACTTTTTACTACACAAAATTCTTTCACGCCTAACATATTTTGTGACAGATGTGCACCCTTGATGATCACCATAAAGATGTTGTTCGATTTGGCCAAAGAAATAACTTTGAAGGAATCATTGCAGATGACCCAGAGTATCTCTTGTTTGATACTCAGCGTTATTTTTCTGCTCAAAAGCTCAAGCTAACCTTTAAAGTTGGTCGAATTCAACGATTTATTTATACATAATGCGATGATAAGATTGTACATATACACTGAAGACTCGACCTATGTATAATATTATTTTAGGGATCTCTGGAGACGGTTGAAGTAAAACTGAAAAAAGTGTTTGACAATTTGAATCTACCGAAAGACAAGTTTCTGATTTTTGCTGCATTGTTGGGCAATCACATTCTTACCGAACAAGATCTCCATGAATTCTTCATTTCTCTCCAGATTGATCCACAATCAAAGGTTTGTTTTACAAACAACTCTACAGTAATAATATAACACACTGGAATTGTATAATATAACCCATTTGTACATTCTATTTAAAGGCGTCTGTGATAGAAAAAGTGGCTCAGTTCACTAGAAATTTAGAAGTTTCTGATGCCGAAAAAATTGGTGAATTAATTTCAAAAGCTGGCTTGAATGAAACAGAAAAATCAAGCTGTAAAATTCTCATTGACAAGGTGGTTAAATGCCTTCGATATTACGCTGACTCAAACGCTTCAAAGGTGACTATAGCTCCGAAATCTGAAGGCAAAGGGAAAGGGTCGAAATCTGCAAAAAGAGCAAAGGCTCAAGCTCTCAACAACCAAGCTACTTCATCACAGGAAGTGACTGGGGCTCCGACTCCAATTCCTCCACTTCCATCAGGCACAGAAAGTGCAGAGGTGAGTTCATTGGACTTGTTGTCTATTTTACGTGTCATTGAATTGTACGAACACACGTCTTAAAGCCTATTGTTCTATTTTCAGACCGTTTCTAAAGTGATTGCGGAAAACAACCACGAAGAAGTTGTTGCGGTGACCAACGGAGCTACTAGCACTGGGAACACGACAGCGTCCAAGGTGTCATCATTAGATAAACTTTTGTACCGCGTTAACAAAGAGATTGATACGGTGGCTACAACACGCCATAAAAGTGGTAATTTGAAGTAGATAATTTTTAATAGCAACATTTAGACCGTCGTGTGACCCATTTGGAGTAAAGCACTGGCACAGTGTACAGTGCAAATTGAAAAATCAAAGTCTAATTGTGTATTTCCTGAATGTAATATTATCTTGAAATGACATATTTTTACAGGTCTTATGTCCCCATATATATGCCAAATCTTCAAGCATGTACGTAAAAGCTTTCATCACTCAAATATTTCAATTATATCAAGTGAATTTCAACTTTCAATGGTGATTTGGTGGAATGCATTGACGTTTGCTTCATAAGTGTGTCATTCACACGTTCTTTTATATTTTAGAAAGAAATAAAGCTTCCAGTCATTGTTGAAGACATCAAAGGCGAATTGCCCAGGGCTCACGATTTATTCCGTCCATTGAGGCAGGGCGTCTATGCAGTTCTCTTCAACTTGCATCATTTGCACTTTTTGGCTAAGCAAAAAAATGAAAAAGTTCCTAATCTTTTCGTAAAGGAAACCGTATACTGTCCCCAAACTAAAGCCTGTAAAACACAGAATGTTGCAGCAGTTGAAATTGGATGGGGTGTTCCAACTGTTGAGAGGCTATGGCTAGGGTATATCTGAAGTTTATTATTTATTCGTAGTTTGTTTAGAAATAAATAAATAAAATACAAGATGCCAATGCCTAATAATTATTCTTAAAGTAATCAAGTACTTCAATTTCATAGGGAGGAAGAAGATTGCAAGCGAAAACGGATTCGAGCATTTCTTACAATTTTGAAATCTGACAAACCAGTCATTCTTGATTCTACGTGTGTTCCACAGCAGATGCTGGTTCTGACTTGTGTGTTGAGGTAAGCTGTTACTTTGAATCTTTAAGTACATTATTAATAGGATGTGATGTAACAGGAAATAAAAAGGCTCATTTTTTTCAGGTACATCTTGTCCACTGAACGTAAAATTTTTAGGAAAAATGAATTGGACGCCTTTATTGCACAAGCTTTCATTCAAGATATGACCGATCCAAACATTGCTCAAGATATTGAAGTAAGTATTTTTATGGTCAAAGTAAACAAAATGCTGTTCATGAAAATTGTTTAACACCATCTTGTCGTATTTACAGATGACTAATTTGACAATGAGGGGAGTACACATGTCACATCTGTTCATGGAGGGTAAGATTTAATTTTAACATGATTGCTACACGTCAATCAAATACAGTAGGGTTGTATACGAAAATACAACTATAACAGACTGTAAAAAGCTCACAATTATCATTTATCATAAGTCACAGTCAGTTATTATTAACTAATTGACCATCAGCTCATCAGTTCATCTGAAATCTAAGCAAATTTTATTTCGAAACGTTCTGGAGTTTGTAAGCAAGTGTAACCAAATCAATTGTAAATGTATTTGTACCATACGTTTTCAGGTGTTGAGATGGCTCTTTTGGCAAATGATGCTTGTGGAGCACCAATCCCTTACGTGTTGTTCAGCCCATGGCTATTTTTTAACGGCAAAGTTTTCAACTATATCCTTGAGCAACAAACTTGTGGGAAAAATCTTGCCGAAATCTGTGGATACAAAATGGAATTGGTATACAATATTGACCAGCTTCGAAATGCTGTTGTTGACGGAATCAAAGTTCAATTTGTGCAACCACCCCATACGGCAAATCCTGGATTTTTGCTGTCTAACAGTGCTGGTATGTACCATAAATTTGTTTCACATTTTAAGCATTCGTAGATGCATGTGCGGTATATAAATGGTAAATATTACAAATTTCAGCACCATTAATGAACCAAATGATTGCCCCACCTCGTGTAGCGACAGCGTATTTAAACACTCAGTACAATCAACAAGGGCATGGACACAGTCCAAGTCTCTCTCAGTTGGCAGCTGCAGCAGCTTCAAATGTCGGATACAGAGGTCGAATGCAATTGCCTCTTGCAAGCAGTTCCCCATATGGAGGACATTCTACTGGACTTTTCACAACTGCAGATACATATGCAAGTTTGTATGGGAATTCATCCGGGTATTACTCAGGTCTGTCTAGTATTCAGAGTAGGACTGTTCCATTATTAGCCGATATTCCTGGAAGACAAAGACGGGTACAGCCACGGGGTGGGCATTTGGAGATAGCGGGACAAATAGTCGGCTCTTGGGGAGCTAATTATGGACCTAATGGAAATATACCTCATCCGCTGATTAATGCTTGCGCTGGTCGCAACGCACGCCTTCCTTTAGGGGTTGCAAATGCACACCAACATGCACATGTACGGATACGCATTTGCTCGACAAAATTAATGTCGGCTCCTGAGAGCCAATAAAGAATGTATGTTTGTGGTTTAGATGGCTTCATTATTCGATCATATGAGAATCTCTGGTGGAGCGAACAAAGTGCCAAATAGTCGAGGTGGATCTCAGCCTTCCAGTAACTGGCATCAGAAAAAAAATGCCAATAAAAGTCAAGTAAGTAGTAGAAGGATGTGTCTAATGAAAAGGAATACTTACGTTTACGTTTGTAATTAATATCCTAACCCAGCGTATTATGTAATCTCTAGAAAAAGTCAATAATGAAAAAGCCTGGAGAAGCAAGTGGAAAAAACCACAACACTGGTAGCGGGACCGCAAGTTCTACAACCAACAAGACAAAAGGAGTTTCATTCAAAGAACCGAGTATTTCCGAGAATAAAGCGTGAGTTAAAATAATTGCTTTGATATATTTGTACAAAGTATAATGAAACAATTCTTTAATGTTTTGAAACTTGTTTTAGTGTTGGTGTCCAAGAGAAAGCAAACGATGCTGCCCAAGATGCACCATTAAAAGAGGAAGTGAATAAATCTAGTCCTGACGGGAATACAATTAATTCAAGTATATACATTTTTTAATATAAAGAACACAAGTATAGCAGTACTAATAATACCAATTCTAAAGCAAATTTGTTTCTTAACAGCTGAGAATCATGTGAAGGTTGAAGGGTAAAAATAACTCCAGAAGCAGTGAATCTATTTTGGCCAGTTTTGGTAATTTTTTGAGTTGTTTTTTGAAAATATTACGTATATAAACAATGTATTCGACATACTGATAAATAACATCCACCATACATACTGATTTTTTAATGAAAAATCGTCTATAAAATCGGAGCTTTGCTTTGTCCCCTTTCCCACATCATGCCCTAAAATACTAAACCGTTTCCCTGTATTGCGTCAACACTTGAAGAAACATATGACACATTTAAAAATTGATCCTATTAATAGTACCAGCATCAACTCTTTGTTCTTGACGACATGATCAAAATGCATTGCCCCCCATAAATCCATATCCCCTATATGCAAGCACACCACTGACAACAATTGTTTCCTCAAATGCAAACAAACGATTAATCTATGCCTACAGAAAATAACTTTTTGCAGTGTAATTAACTTCCCTGCAAAGGCAACATGTAATTTATTGATTTCCCTACTTCATAAAATATGAACCTATACCTCACACATTCTTTGGTATGTGGGAATAACCCTTTAAGTAGTCACACATAATGTTAAAATTTGCAAGTAGCAGATGCGTTTCAGTTGAATGACCACTGCGGTTATATTAGAAATCAGAATAATAGATAATCTACTTGCTACTTTGTTTAGTAATGAATGTTACAGTATAGTTAGTACTGAATTTTGATTTGCAGTAAAGAGAATAATGATAACAGTTAGAATTCTGTCTTTACAATTAAATTAGAGATTTTTCTAGAAATAAACAAGAATCGATGCCTGATTCCGTTAATTCTATAAAAATTTATAATGTATTATAAATTTTGTGGCTGTACTACTCTGAACGTTTTAGGCTTAAAATGAATATTATGTATCAATTTAGATATTAAAGAAAAATATAGAACAAAAGTATACAGACGTAAATTAGATGTAAGCTTTCAATCTTTTGATTCCACGTCTTAATATTTGTACTTGTGCAAAACCACTCTACATGGTTGTATGTTACAAGTAATCAATGATGTATTATCTTTAAGAAGAAGGCATGCAGTTGTAAGAGAATACAACAAGTTTCAAGCGAAAATAGTAATCCAAGTTATAAATTTCAAAAGTGTTTGTAATCCTGAAATTTGTCATTGTTAGAATTGAACATATTATAGACTATAGAGTTTAAATTGAAGTTTTATTCTAGTGTAGTTATGTAGAATCTAAAACTTCATAATGGGGTCTAGATGTCCTCGTTCGTACACACAGAAACACACACATACTTGTGTACATTCGGCAGTTAATTGTTGTAAAATTAAGAGTTAATTATAAGTCAGCTGTTATCCTGCTAGTGCAGCATTATTATTACCTAACCATTCATAGTAAATCTAATGACCTATTTGATACATTCATTCACTGTTTATTGATTACCACAGCACTAGGCATCAGATTACTGTTATTTCATTAGATTAAGAAAACTTAAATGGTCTTAAATAGCAATTACAATATGTAAGTTCTATAAACTGTAATGTATAATGCTACAAACATAAGTTAAAATGTAGTGTCGAATAATTTAACTGAATCAACTCTTTGGTGTAATAAGTATTTAGTGTAAACACAATTCTGCTTACACACGATTCATTGTATTGTCTCCGACATACACATGGCACATACACACACAGAAATTTAAAGCCTCTCCCAATCTCCCGTTGTTGTTGGCCTGTTGTGTGTGTAATAATCAATCACTATTTACGCTGAACAATTCCTAGCCGCAACGACGTTGCCGTTGTAATGATTTATTACACAGGCTACATAGGATGTTTGCCACAGGCCAAAAGCTAATCAGTTTAATGATCCAGAGGAGAATCTACTGTATGAAATAACGTTAGCCAATTATAAGTAGTGCACATGAACATTTTTGTCCTGCAATTTCCGTTTTCCTCATTCTTCTGTATAGACATTGACAGTATAGATGTGCTGTTGTTCCACTAATGTAATAATATGATAAAATGTAAACACAGGAGTCGAATTCAAATAAAAGTCTATGTATGGATGGATAACACGATTCGTGCAATTTTTAGAAACCATTTAAATCACATGATGTAGTGCACGCTATGAGTACTTAATATGCACGATTTAATTAATTTTGTGTCCAAATGAGATTTCCACAAACATCAAACGGGGCTTTTATTTATGTCAGTTGTCTCATTGTCTCGGATGATTCAATCAGAGTCATGACTCATGACGGTGCATTGGGAATTCAGTGCAACGCTAATCCATTGATTTTAGTAAAGTCAGGATTTGTAAATATGCAAAGACGGTAATCGAGTTCAATGAAATACGAGATGAAGCTAGAATCAATATGTGACAAAGTTAAACAGGAAGCTTTCGTGATGTGTGAACCCACTACACAGATCAATTGTTCTTTGTCCCAATTAACTTTGACTGCACGTTTATTTTTAATTATTTCATGGAAAGTAGTTAACAATAGGCAATAGGAATAAGAAAACGTGTTTGTATGTAGGTGTAAAAGGACACGAAGAAATTACGTGTAAGGTTATCGGTGAGCCGTGATTGCTTAACAATATACATTACTTACCACATGTATTTATAGTCACCAATGATAATATCAACATTTTAGACTACATAATTTATAGATTACGATTAATTTCTCACAGTAGTATTTCACAAAAGCATAAAAATTACAAAATCGATCCACATTAAATCTCATGTATACGTATGCATATAGAATATGTACACTAATATAAGTCTCGTCCCACGCAAACAATGTGTACTTGTGACTCGAACGAATTCAATAGAATTTTGGCAGAATCACTTAAATACAATTACTTTAAATAAGTAGATTAATTATAAGTAAATGACATCCTTAATAATGAGATACAATTATTAGCGTCGCTTCCTTTTCTCTCGCTTTGACCGATGTCTGGTTGGGGAAACTTGGGGGCTCTCTTGATCCGATGTTTGTGCTTCGTCGCTATCGGAGTCCTAAACAAAAAATATCACAAAAACTGTACATGTATTTAATAATTCCAAGTTGCACACATGAGACCAGAGGTCATCCATGCGACAATAATCTTTCAATTACAAAGCGACGACATGTTTTCACTATGTGAAGTGCATATTTAGGTAATCTGCTGTGCTGGGAGTGAAATGTGCGCAGCCTGTACTTAATAATACAAGGTAATTTACGATGTATATGAATCGTATAATACGATTCGTAAAGTAATATGTAGATGCGCACGATTTTATGCAATTCTGTCACAAATGTTCCTAATTCTAGTAGAAAGTTGTTCGTGATGCCAGCAGTACAGAAAAGATAGTCAGCATATATGTGAGGTCCACACCTCGACATGAGTCGTTAGTATTTTAGTATTATCAGTTAAATGAAGCTATAGGCCAGCGCAGTGAAATAAAGGTCATTAATTAGTGAAATGTTTTGCTGAAGTTGTGCTGCTCTGAGCGACTCACTGTGACACTCACAACAGTCCGCGAGTCCACTCAGTGTGTTGTGGTAGCAGCAGTGAGAAGCATTGAAATTATGTATTAGTAAAGGTTAGAGATGAATGAACTGAGCCATACATGATTAACATTGCCATTTACTCGTACATTAGTGGTGTCCGGTGCAGCCTCACTGCTGTCTGGCATAATGATGACAGCCCCAATGCAAATCAGTTGAAAAACTGCACCAAGGAAGAGTCCATATCTCAGAAAAGTGTCCATCATGTCTTCTTGCATATCTTATGCTGCCGACCACTCGATTGTGAGATTAAACATTGCAGTCTCGTCCTTATTTCTTCAGAAATAATCTCTCCTCCCGAATTAGTATTTATCTGTGAGAATTATTTTTTACAAAAATTAATTGGGATTCATTTCAACTGGCGCTGACAGATAATAGACTCAAGGCTGTGTGTGTACTGTACACTGCAGATTATATTGACAGCAAAGAAATTACTGTTATGAAATAAATAGCAAATGGAGATGTGGGCACACGAAGCGGTCAGGTCAAAATTGACTTTGTAGCTATTTTATGAACAATGTAATAAAATGAAGTGAACTGCACTGTCGCTTCGTTGAGCATAGTAAGTGAAAGGCAATTCACATTTCGGCATTTGTACAAAGAACTAGCACATACAGATATATAAGCGTTGTACTGCACAAATCATACAGCGTGTAAATGGTTGCAAAAACGAATGCACACAAATATTTGTAATCATAAAAAAAGTAAAAGCGTGATAATTGCTTTGCACTTTTAATGTGAAATTTGCACAGCAGAAGTTCGTTTTTACATACATTTTCACATACATGCAGTAAACAGAAACTTTTAGGGCCTACATCAACGCGCAGATTGATCTGATCGTTCATGTATGATAGTTAGTTACCTTGTCTTGTTAGCGTCTCAGTCTCAATGGTGTAAGGGTATATTTCTTGTCAAAGGAACAGAGCTAATTAGCAAAGCTTCTGTATGAACGTGAATGAACAGAGACTTCTTTAATCGATTTTAAGACTTTTATTCAGTAAAATATCTCGTCAAAGGATTCAAACACTCGAAATCTTCACGGAGGTATCCGCTTTATCCACATTGTCCTTGAAGAAGGTCGTTTTGATCTTACCGTTCGGGCTAGAAACTATCTTCCCTGAATCAAAGAGAAATACAACAAGAGTTTTAGTAGGAATCAGACAATTCTTTGAAAATAAATAAATGCTCTGTTTATTAGTTCATACTCGGAAACTACAAGCACATGGATGGCAATTTGAAACACTAACCTACAGCCATCACCTTAACAATAGTGAAGTATGAAGTGTTTGAATGACAGACATGATATGTTTACAAACATGCAAATTGTATTCATCATTGTAAGCAAATGAATCAAAATACACAAACAAAGATTGCTGTCTATTGCATACTAAAATAATTAAAAGTAACATTCCCATTGTTTAGAATTCGATTTGTGCAAATTGTACGTAAAAGCTTTAATTACTCTTTGCACACTATAAACTACACACACACACAATTGTGTTATCACACATTTGACATAAATATTATAACTGATAAGTTTTTACTAGGTTAGTTTAACTACGCAACTAAAAGCAAACAACTGTTACTACACGTATGTATACCGCTACACAAAATTACCAACCTTTAGTTAGTTGTATGTTAAAAGTAGTTGAAATTATTCTCCCCCACTTGACACCTCAATATAAAGAGATATACTGTTGTAAATCGCTAATTGTGAATATTTAGTGTAGCCGACTCATGTATGTAAATGTAGAATCGCCTAAGAAAGGAGTATTACAGTGCGAGCCAACACTCGAGAGTGAACGCACAGGTGGACACTCTGTACAGTCTGCAGTCTGCACCCGCTGTACATTGACACAGTTCTGTGCACAACTACAGTACGGACTTACATAATCGTACACATAATTTGTGTTGACTACGCTCTGGTGAGACCGAGACGAATTCGGTGAAGTATGCAATGCATATCGTTAATAAACAACAAACAAGTGTCTGCCCTATTGTTATTCCATATTATATCTTCCACCATTGCAATCACCAATGGGCATCAACCATAAATCAAATTAGTGTCAACATACTGATACTCAGACTCATTCGAGTCGACTGACTGTAAGGGTAGATACGTTAAAAAAATAGGATCTGCTCCCTGTGTTGTTGATAGGGCCACATATGCGGACCAATCGAAAAATCTGAAACCATCCCACATAGAAAATGCGAAACTCCCGTTCTCTGTTGCATACAAGCAGTAAATTCTGTTTATAGTTTTGAGTTTTCTAGCCAGATCTATGACAGGGCATCAAATCCACAGCTTTTCCCTGTAGAATTCTACTAGCAGGGACATTAAATAATACTTAGCAAGTATACTCATGCACGATGATTTAATTCCAGCGTATATGTAAATGTATGGGAAACGATTCCGAAAGAGTTTGAGTCAGGTTTCTTGAGATTGCCTTTCACTCTCTCTATGATATAATGTCCGCAGATCGCTGTGTGTAGTAGGAAAGAGAGTGACTAACGTGAATGAAACTACAGAAGAAGGCTGGCTACATAATATGCAACCAAGCATGTACATTGTACATATATATACAAGACGCCTGAGTTCCGTGAGAAAGGGAGAGCCACGAACTGCGTTGCACATAATAATAATAATGTTATGTAGCCGATTCGACTCTCTGGTAGCAGCAGTCGAGCGACTAGACTTCATAGTCGAACCGGAGTCGTCTAGCTTAGATGTTTTCAATGTCAACCAAAAGTCAAGCTAAACATACACATGGAAGACTAAGGCTCTATCGATTTTTCGCATTATCACACTGCTAGGACCTGTATATTTAATATATGGAAGAAATCGTATATCGGACTCTGCTCCTAAGCACTTTATATACTAGGAGGATTTCCTATAAAATTCTTGTACTATACCATTAGCAGTAAGTATAGAGTTCTGAACTGAAATCAGCAGCAAAGGCTTTCGTGTGCTTGAATAAATCCAAGTATTCGTTCGTGAGAGGAGAGGAAGGAAGAACAATAAACAGAAAGTCCACTGTAGTAAGCATTATTATGAGAGCAAATGCAATTCTTTCTTATCCATATTTATACACAAAAGAAGTAAGGAGCTGTGTGAGGTTCACAGAATTCCATGCTATAGTACACTTACTATTACATTTATATGTACAACACTTTTATGCAGCCAGATATACGGATGAAGATAGACTTTGTATGTTGGATATGTAGTGTAAGGTAGTATTAATAAAAGTACTACGTCGTTTGTTTGCTCTCTATCTCTGTAGCTCTCGTCTACCTGTAGCCAGGATGAAACATACTTTTAGAGATGAGGATGGAAGAGAAGAGGGCAGCATCTCTCTGCATAAATTATTGTATATAATATAAGTGTACTCTGTATATGTACGCTACGCACCCCTATAACTATAACACAGTGATAAAGTAAACTTACATTTTGTACACAAATGCAGGCAGGTACGTGGGCAAATGTATTTAAACACAAACCTTTTTCGACACTGGAGTCATCTCTCAAAAGAGTATATACTTGGGTTGTTGGGTTTTCATCGTCCTCCATGTGTTTCTATTTTATGTTTAAAGCAAAGCAACCCTTTCAATCTAGATATGTATGTGTTTGTGTTCCACAGGAAGTTACATTACAACACACGTTGTGTTAGTTGTGTAATCAGCAATGCAAAGGAACCTAAATTTCTGAATGTGTTGTGTATACACGTTTGAATACATTCTCTCTCTCTCGATACTTCTATGTAGACTATGCTGTGTATGTACAATCAGTTCATCTCGGCTCGACACAAAATGTAATCTGTTCGCATTATTTATGATCGCTATAAATGCGCTAGGTATGTTATGATGTTCATGTAGCATGCATATGCATGCCGCATATACAGTGTATAATGTGTTGTAGGGAATATGTGTACTCTTGGGAATTCTAATAATGGAAGTTAGTCAGAGTCAGAGTTATTAAATGATTCCTCACTAGGATTTTCAAATAATTCGCATTGACTCACACAAAAAGTCATACAAACTATTTGTGGACTATTTAATATAAAATAAATAGAAAATTTGCATATTGCTTTCTCAATGAATACTTGTTTCAGGGATTATTATAATTTCTAATTATTAATAATAATTCTTAGAAATTATTTCTAGAGAATATTCAATAGCATATCTGTTACCGACTTATGAGTTCCTTCTTATTACTCGTATGCTTGTGTATTTTGAATACGCCCTGATTACCAATATTCCCTACAGTCAGTGTGTACATATTACATAGTACACACACACAGCACATACCTATACAATACCCCGCCTTGTGTATAGTAAATCTACCTGTGTGGTTGTAATGCATTGTTGAATGTGATTTTTTTGTGATTCTGTTGCATCTTGCATCACGTACAGGCTAAAAATGTACATTTATCATTTATTTTTACCTTAATGTTACTGCAAATACCTTTCCAGAATATGTGAAGCTGTGAAGTGTAAATATAGTGTAAAAAGAATCAATCTAACCGAGTCTATTTTAATGTACATTTTTCACTTAATTACTTGCATCTGCTGAAGTAAGCTCCGTACCCCTATTATTTAGACTCCTATTCCCATAATATTATTTATTCTTAAAATCTTCCTTAGAGCTTTAATAAGTGAGGGCATGTACTTTTCACTAATTAATAGTGATGTTGTGTGCAAGTCCAACACACCTAAATCATGTGTATTTCTACCACGTAGAAATCTTGTCAAATTTCGAAAAAAAAAATCAATCTATAATATAACCTTTTTATTAGAGATCTATGATCTATTCCACACGAACATTGTGCTTGATATACAGACACGATACACGAACACAGAGCTTTGCATAATCTATGTATACGAACGTTTAATAGCAACTTCAGTGCACTGCGCATGTGAGTAAAAATGTATAATACTGACAACAGAGTGAACCTATCGTTCGTGGTCGTGGTACGCTATTACGTAAAAGTAGAGTGTATTATTACAGACTATACATTCAAAATAAAGCTGTGCTCCAGCTCTTTATTATCGCAATGGCATGGTGTGTATATGTGTAAGGACAGGAAAGGAAAAGTATAAAAAACTGACATGGGTGGGGCGGGGTGTGGACTGTTTGCGCTGCAGAATAGCATAGGAAAGGATTGCTTTGTAGATAGACACATGCTCTTCTGTGATAGCATAGCAAATGGAACAAACGATGAGGGCCGGGGCCGATCCCCACCTTAAGCCCACTCTGTGCTTTTTGCCTTTTTGTGTAGCCCCCTCTGGCTCTGGCTTTAGCGGACATCTTTCTAACTTGCTATGCAAGAATCATTCAATTGCATTTTACTGTTTTGTTCGTTAAGAAAATCGAGATTTTCACAATTTTGTAAGAAGGTAAGCAAAAGGTTTTAATATCAAAAATAAGTACTAAAATAGGTGTTGATTTTAAATTAAGGTGACACGAGAAATTTTGGTTCTACAAAAATAATTGTGGCTACCAAGATTTTATCTTCCAATGTTGTTATTTATTTCATTTTAAGTAAAAAGCAGTTCCCTTCCTCAAAGGTACTTGTACAGTACCTAGGACTTTAGTTCAGTACCTAGGGCATTTGAAAAAACATTTAAATCTTTGGAAATAAGACTAAATTGTACGTTCAATTACGATTTTTTAGCGTTGTACATTGTGCACTTTCGTTTCAATGTGATAACAAATGAATTTGTGTCGTATGCTTGAATTGAAAGTATTTTTTGGAAAACACAAGGTATTGTAATTATTCTTGCACAACTGAATCTTGTCATAACAGTACATTCACCATTTGTTTATCATCATAGTCATCAGTGGCATATTCGTTGTTCGTTTTAGAATTGTGATTGCTGTGTGTAATAATAATGTAATCTTGGACACTATACAGGAAGTAAAAATTATACGAGTAGAGTAGCCAGAGACTTTATAGTTTATAGATTTCTACTCAAGCTTTCAAAAAATATTATTTATAATATTTTATATTACTATGGAGATGTTTCACGTAATAACTGAACTAAACAAAGTAAGATGAAATGAATTGTCTGACCAAAGGGTTGGAAAGATTGAAAATTTTTAGTAATTTAATGTTTTACGGTGAAATAATAAAATTGTTTGTGTTTTTGTCAAATATATTTCGAAATCATCAAAATCATAGAGTTTGGATAGTATTTATTTCTTTCTGACGATGACAGAAGGGAGTTTTCGATATTAAACGTTGGTCCTCTATTTTACTTATCTACAAATCATCAAAAAATTTCTAGAAAACTGTTTCACATATTTATGAATGTGTTTAGCTAATTTTGATATTTGTTTTCAGCAGGTGAAACGCAAGTTTCACTTCACAAACGACACTGACAAAATGGTCTCCACGGTTGCAAGTAAGGGAAGGGAATGGCGTCCGAAAGAGGAACCATTGGTCAGAGAAATGAAAGATGACTCAAGCGGAGAAACGCATGGAAGCTTAGTGTAGTTACGTCGAAAATCATAACCGTGTCTAAAGTGACAAAGTAGTTTAAAAGACATTTATCCCTGTGTACGGACATGAGTTCAACTTTAGCGGTGCAGTTAGGTAAAGTGGTCTCAGCTGCATTAGAAGCCGCGATGGCCCAAGCTAACTGTAACGCAGCATCGGGACAAACTCATCCGTCTATCACTCAAACCAATCCCGCCACCCTATCTGCAGTTTCTAGCGGCAGCGGGCCAAATGCGGGAACGGTGACAACTGTATCTTCTGGCGGAATTCAGCATGGAGTGACGAATATTCAACTCATACCGATTACAGTATCGTGTCCCACAGTCAGTAGCAACGGTCAAACTGTTTATGTGAAATCGATGCCTGGTGGACTATACTCGCCACGGATTCCTCAGCAATATTATGGTGGTAAATGCTCCTCTATCTATTTTTCTAATAAGAGTTTTAATTTTAGGGAGAAATATTGAAATGATACAGTTATTCCTGATTGCTGTCATCAGGGTTGTCAACGTTGATTTTCTTTGAAAATAAAGATTTGTGTTTAAAAAAGTTGAATTTTACAAATGCTGATTTATGACGATTCCAGGATCTGGTGCACCCATGAAAGCAACATTTTCGGTGAGTACTGGCTATCCACTGTATCCAGCCATGAATAGAAATCCTCCCACAACAAACTCTTTACCTCCTTCACGTCCGCCAACGATTGAAGTAAGGTTTCCAGGACCTCAACAGCATGTAAGGATGAAGAATGTTGATTTTTATTCTGACCCTAATCGGCAGTCTCCAAGTTTTAGGTTACCAATGACCTTACCGGTACCAATGCCGTGTAGGCGGCCTGCTCCTAACACCGAAGAAGCAAATCCTCCAATTGTAGTTAACTTGAATCCCAATATAGCTCGTCATGACAGTCCATCAAGTTCCCCTACTCCCATCATTTCTCAAACGCTGCCACCAAAGGAGGCGGTGGCGGTCGTACAACAAGAGCCGCAGTTGATGGACGTTTCAAAGGAAAAGGAGCTTGTTGTGCCGAATGCAAATCCGAACGATAGTAGACCTAGTGTTTTGGTTAGTCCTCGTCCGTTGAATGAAAGCGTCCCAGTTCCTTTGGAAATAGTTTTGCAAGATCACAATTATCCGCGAAGGCAATCTCCAGCTCCCTCATTACCTTCTCCTCTATCTTCTCCTCCATTGACTCCTTACGTTTATCATCCTCCCAGCCCGAAAGGCTTTAATTCGTCTTTTTCCAATGTTCCTATTGTATCACCGTCAAAATCAAAGGTGTTGCTCAACAGTACAATTACAAGGGGAAAAAGTAATAGCCCTACCATCCCAACACATTCACCTAAAAAACCGGAAATAACGGTTAGACAAGTTCCACCGAAAACAAGGCATAACTCAGAAGTGGAGTCAGATTCTGAAAGGGCGGCGGGCACTCTTCGAAAATCAGAATCGGCGAGGTGGAAGTCTACCAGATCTGAAATTCCTGCTGCAACAACGCCTGCTGTAGATCCTCCTGTAAGTAAACCAGAGTCGATCACCAATGAAGAGAGAAGGTGGTCAGAGTCCGAGCCCGACTATGACTCAGATCACTTGACCGTTGCGGAAGAAGAGGACAATGTTGGCAAAAAAGAAGATCTATTTGAAGCTGTGCGAAACCAAGCGTCGTCGTCGTCGGACGAGATGGAACCCGAAGAATGGAATGACAGTGGATTCGGGTGGCGGATGAGTGAGCAAAGAAATCTTATTGCTGATTACACTCCAACCGACGTCACACGCTGCATTTGTGATTACCTTCATGACGATGGGTACATGATTTCCTGTGATAAATGTTCTGTGTGGCAGCACGTGGACTGTATGGGTGTCGATAGGTCGAATATACCTGAAGAATATTTCTGTGAGAAATGTCAGCCCCGGTATGTGTCAAAAGTCCGAGCGCGAACAATTCAGACACGGAAAAAGGAGGCGTTTAGTAAGAAGTTATCCGATAATATTAGGCTACCGAAAGATCCAACAAGTTTGCCTACACCCACCCCAATAAAAACAGCACCCAAACTGAAGAGACGGGGCCGACCTATCAGGCAACACCTAAATTTTACGAATGGTCAGCGGTTCTCTGATAGTGAAAACGAAGTTGGAACGACTTCTTCCAAAAGATCTAGAAAATCTAGCGGACGTAAACACAGGGATGAAAGCAATAGTGAGCAAACAACAGAGAATTTTGGAAAAATCGGATCAAGAAAACGGAAGCCCATTGAATTAAAAGCAAAAAGAAGCTACACTCGAAGAACCCATGTCACTTCACCTGTGAGGATGGCACCGGTGCCCTTGGTTGAAGAGCAGAAAACGTCTGTTACAGAAGAAACGATTAATCCGAATGATTCCAGCTCTGCACGTGTAGCCGAGATCCCCGTCATCAACAGCAACAGCAGCAGCAGCAGCAGCAGCACACCAATTGTGGATAATACTCAGACAGAGGACGGCGTGTCTCTCAACAGCAGTAGTGACCTACCTAACAACGAAGAGGATGGGGTCGGGCCTGTGGACACCGAAGTTTCTGCGAGTCGCAGCGTTCTTACGAGTTCCTCCTCAAGTGAACCTCTACTGGGGAGCGATAGTAGCTCACTGAGTCTCAATAATTCTTCGTCAGAGACTCGGCGGGTTAAAGCACCTCGTAAACAGGTTAGTTACGTCACCGTCCTACTAGTTGTTATTTGTTGTAAATTATTTTATTCGTGATGGTTAATTTTTAAAAAAATATATAATTTACAGACCCTTCGAGCCATAACAAACGGAGACTTGAGCCCTCCGCATATCATATCAACGACTCCGCCGTTGACAGACTCTTTGGTTTCTCATACTTCCACTACGAAGGGGAAATTGCCTGTGGTGGTGGAACCTCCAACAACTCTCAATATGCCCACACCTTTCAATAACAACACTTCTCAATTCAGTCCAGACTCTCACACTCCATCCAACTTGAATACAAATGTCACCAACAGTTTTTTAAATTCCACGAAATCAAATCATGCCTTGTCTCTTTCATCTCCATCGTTATCCTGCCCTTACGCATCTTCTCCTTGGCTAGAGAAGTATGATCACACGACAGTGTCTCACTACTCAGTAGAACTACGGTGTGCATTGCCTAAAATAAATAGCCTTGGTGGTACCTCATCGGAATTCAACAGAGACATGGATGAAAGCAATCCCAATTGGAAGTACGGGGTAATTAGTTTGGAAGGAGGAAAAACAATGAAGACACTTCTAGCTGCTAATCCTCTGGAACCAAATACGGCCGTTATTGAATTTCTTGGAAGATTTAAGACACTTTCACAATTCGATCCTTCTCAGTAAGTGTTTCTTATATATATTTACTGTACGATTTATTAATTTAATGTGATAATTATTTGTGTTCTTTGAAATTTTCAGCAAAAGGCCAAACGGGAGTAATAATGCAACTACAATTGTTCCTGAACCTTTTGCTTTTTTCCATCAAATCCCCAAAAGTGGATATTGTATAAGCATTGATTGTCGTAACTACGGGAATGAAGCTAGATTTGTTCGAAGATCATGTACACCAAACGCTGAAATTAGAGACAACTTTACGGTGGGTAAGGTGGTCCACATTTTCATCGTGACAACGAGAGCCGTTGAAGTGGATGAGGAAATAACCATTCCTCATGAGTATGAAACAATAACGAGCAACTTATTAAATCCGGCTAATGTACAAAAATATTGTGTGATGCCTCCTCCGCTACCATGTGCGTGCTCTGATCTCATCTCTTGCACTGCCAAAGGAAGTGACGCACCAAGGGCTCAGCTGTCACCATCAAATATTGTCCAGGAAGCAATACATGTCAACAAAAAGAATGGAATCTCTGTCACGTTGCCAATTACCAACACCATCATTCCCCCCGAGTATGTGTCCGTATTTATTAAATTCATGATTGATACGATTAAGAATTTGCTGAATAATTGTGTGAATTTCAATAAAAAAACTCGTTTGAATTTATGTAGACCTAAAGAACGCAAGAGGCGTATGAGCTCAAGACGTACTTCTTTGGTTGAAAAAGAGGCGATGCGGGAGGTAGCAGTTGAAATTGCAGTGCCTGCCGCCGTTGCTCCAACTTTACCCGTTGCTTCACTTAAACCGAAACTTTCAGTTACGCCGGTTAGCCAAGTTGAAGTTGATTTGATTTCACCAACAACAAAGGCACCTGAAGTGCCAACTGTAGACACGTCTCCGAGTCCTGTGACTGAAACTGAAACAGAATCACCAGCTCCTTCTGCTCCCGTTGTTGTAAACGAACCAGTGGAGAACCTACCGGATACTCTTGAGCCCCACATTTTTAAGGAACGAACATGTAAAATGAGAAGCTCTGTTTCCAGTTCTGATGAAACGTATTTTCCTCCTGTTGCTCTTCGTAAAGCAAAGCCCGATGTAGTCATTGCCAAACAAAGAAATCGTTCAGGTGGCGAAAATTCTACGACCAGTAGTCCAACTGAGGTCACCTCTCTTCCCACTGCTACAAAGGAGTCTGTGTGTTCCAGCAATAAGATGGTGAGCTCAATATTTCTGAAATTGGTTTTGTGTTTGGTCGTGAAATAAAATAACAGTGGATGTATTATTATTTTATTATTAAACAGACGAGGGAAGAAAGAAAAATTCAAGCGTACCTAAAGATGATTGAAAGAATGGAAAGTAATGAGAAAAAGAAACAAAGTCGAATAAATCAGAAAAAGGAGAAAGACAAGAAATCGGATGTGCCGGACGATATGTACGATGATGCGAGGGTTGAAAGTAACGACAAAAAGAAGCAGGGTCGTGTGACTCTGAAAGGAAAGGACCGAGACAAGAAATCGGACGTGCCTGACGATATGTACGAGGAAGAACAAACTGTTACTCCGCGTTATCATCCGGTAAAATTCACCCCAATGAGAAAGAAAGGGTAAGTGCACAGCAATCTTCCACAAACCGTAAAGTTTGTTCGTACATATTGCATTCAACTTTTTAATACGTTTGCAGGAAAAGGCGGGGGAGATCTGGGAGTAGCCATCAAAATCACAAAGTGAACAAACCTCAACTGATTAGTCAGAGAAACTCTGGCAGTGGTGGCGATATTCGTTCAACATCGACAGAGTCAGATATAAACTCGGCTGATGAAGCCGGTCGTATGGGAATGTCACCAATAAGAGAGTGCGCTGGGTCATCCTTCAGATTCCCTAAAACGAAAATGGTAAACAAACTTTCGTTATCAAATATTAATTGATGCTTGATGGGAATAAAATTATTTGACAGTTCTTTTTAAAGGAATGGATGCAGGAATCTTTTCAAAATAAGCTGCCGCCAGTTCCGGTACCAACGGAACCATCCGTACCTCATCAATATTACAGAAAGTCAACGACAACGACAACAGCAGCAGCAGCAACAACAACAACAACAACACCTCAACAACCTACAAGTTCTGTTGGTTCACATCCAGCTGCTTGGACGAGCAATCACCAACTGAGTAATAATCAGCCTCCACCTAATATGGACAGTGGTTCGGCAAAAAAGCGTTGGTTGAGACAAGCAATAAGTGAAGAAACGGATCCAATCACTGTGAATAATCAAAACAGTCCTAGTTCAGGACAGACAAATTTACGTCCGGTTTCACCTCCAATTGTGGATTATGTTGCCCCGTTGAAGAAGAGGCGATTAGCTCGGGCGTCCATGTCATCCGAAATTTCAAACACACCTCCATCTACCCCTAACAATTTTCCTAATTCAGAACAAGAACCTGAACAAGACAACATAGATACAGAACCTCAAGCGGATTCAGAGGTGCAATCCGCACCTGTGTCAACCCCTTTGGAGACAATCTCGGTTAGCACCAATTCGTACTACAACGATATATCCAGTGCTGAGGAGGAAGAAGAAATGCTCGGTGAAACCAACGATCAGGTGGATTATAATAGCGAGTCAATGGGAGAAGCTTTAAATAGAGAGAGTGGGGATGAAAATGAAGAGACTCCATCATCGCACGAAGAAAATGAAAGATGTGAGTCAGCTCCTCCACAACAACCAGTGGAACCACCATCTGCTGTTCCTCTTCCTCCTATAATGAAAGAATCTATGGTCTCTATTGCAGAGTTGGTAATGAAAGAAAATTTTAATTTGCTTTAAATAAAGCTTTCCGTATAGGTAGCAATTTTTTTATGTTTTTATTTTTTTTCCAGACAAACGAAGAAATTAAAATACATTGTGGTATCAAAGTTGCGGAACGAATTGAGAATTTAGAGAGGCAGACTCAAAAGCATGAGCGAAATGAGACACTTTCATTTAATGTTCCATCTGAAGAGAAAGCAGCGGAATTTGAACCTGTGCGTACTGCAAGGAGACGTAAAAGCCGATTTGACAAAGTCGTTGCCGCTTCAGCTGCTGTTGCAGCACCAACACCGTCACCAGCTTTACCAGTTGCAGCCGACTTGGTTTCAAATTCTGACAACGTTGACATGCTTCTTTCGGGAGATACAATCAACCATTCGGAGGTGAACAAGGCGAGCTCATCTGAAGAGAATTTGGATGAGAGCGGGAGCAGGACTGTAGAAGTTGTGCAGAAGGAAGCACCCATACAGAAGGAAGCATCAGAACCGCCACCACCAGTGACCACAGCTGATATTCCATCAACGGTAGAAACCCCCAAAACATCTATTGATAACATAAGTAACAACAGCAGTGCAGTGCCTATTTCAGATGTTGAGCTCTCTCAAGCACAGCCTGTTAATAATGTAAATACTACAAGTTTTTCTAGTCCATTATTAGAAAGTCCGACTCCTGCAAAGAGAAAGGTGATGAAGTGCACAAACAGCCTGCAAACTAATAATTAATTGGGTTATACTTATAAATATGTGGTTTCATAGTTATCCATATCGGAGTATTATCGTCGGCAAAAATCAGAAGTTAAGCCACTAAATGCGGAGAAGGAGCCAAACTACAACCTTGTCAGTACTCAGTCAGCTTTAAATATTTCATCGAGCTCCGATTCAAGTTTAGAGGCTGCTTCTATCTCGGTGAAGGAGAGTCCAGTTGTAAATTCAAAAACGCCGGAAGATTCTACTGAAGGTAAATACTTGTAAAACATAGTTGAACATAAATAAGAAAGGCGTGGCAAAGACGTTTTATAACATGAGCTGGTTATTGCAATTGGTGTGATGTTTTGACATTTAATAATGGTCGGATTTTATAAGGTGCAGATGTAGTTTCTTCACCGTGGAGATCATCTCCAACCTTTGCAGAGCGGAATCAAGAACGATTAAGAGAGCGATTATCTGCCCTTTCAGGAACTAGTTCAAAATTTCGTAGTCGTGAAGATAATGTGACAGTTGTTACAAATTTTTCAGAACCACAATCAAATAACAACCCCAATATGGCAACACCAACGTATATGGAGTCTCCCCGGGAGAAACCTGTAAGCATCGTTCCAAAGTATGTTTCCTCGACACCTACGTCCACATACTTGGAGTCACCCAGGGAAAAATCCGTTAGTTCCGTTCAAAAGTACATTACCACACCGACGTACTTGGAGTCCCCTCGCGAAAAAGCTTCAAAATACTCCTCCCTCAACGAGTCACAAAGAGAAAAGCAATTTGAAAAATCAAAACCAAATGGTTAGTTTTAAACCAGAGCATTTATTACCGAATGGTAACATGGGCGAAAGGTGAATAGAAAATTGTAAGATAAAATTGTATGTTTCACATAGGAGACGTCAACTACAATTGGTCTAGTGGTGGATCGATACCAAACGCTCCGACCATGGGAAGACTATCAGTACCCACTGCCGGGGCATTGAAGCAAAGTGGAATGCCACCATTGCCATCACATATGACGTCAGTTTCCCATAGTGGTACACATCATCCTTCACCCATCGTCAATGGTCCTGGAAAGTCTGCCACACAGAATGGATATGCTTCTCAAGTTTCGTCTAGTGGTTTTCACCATCTTTACCGAAATTCGGGTGCATCTCCAGTTGTGTACCCGCCACAGCAATCCAGATTGGGGAATGGTTCAAACAATTCGACTTCGCTCCAAAACAACACGTCATCGCGTCTCATCGTCGGTGGAGTTCCAGTCGGAAATCTGTTGCCCTTGCCTCCGCCACCACCACCACCATCTAACCAACCAGGACCCGCATTCGGCCATCGTTTTTATAGCAAAGACTTTTATCCCCAATCCTAAACTATATATTTTACACATATGAATAGTGTTACAGACAACAGACTTTTGTGTCAGAATTTAATATTTGCTATTCTATTACTCAAAGTTAAAGTTATATTATTACAGTAGCTTGCAAATGGATTTTCAAATGGATTTTTTAGCGCTAATAATATCATGTTTTTGCGTTCTTACTGCCATTGTAATTTAATTATTATTACTTTTTCCTCTTATTGATGTTCCCTTTAAAACTTTCATTCCTCCTTGTGAAGGGTAACACAACTTAATAAGTAACATGCTAATTAGTAGCATTTTGAGAGATAAAATGTGCATAAAATGCCCTTTAAGGACTTATTTGTAAATAATTATATGGTAACCCTAATCGCAATAATCTCCAAATAGGGGTTTTGAATTTTTCCTGCCTTTTTTATTGCTACATAACCTTAAAATTAAGTATTAGTAATCTATATTAACCAACTCATTTCAAAGTTCTGTGAAAACGTTTGCTGTTTTTTCTACATTCTCATAATAATTGTTGTCTGTTAGGTAATCTATATGATTTTGTCTATTTTGGGGAAATTTTGTAAAGTCAACGATCTCACCTTTGTGCAATTGACGACCAAAATATTATTATCGTGAAATAATTTATTGTTGTACTCTTGAAAACTATACCCAAAGATTTGTAGGTCAAGAAAACAAAAAGCAGCATTTACAAAACTAACATACCTGAAATAATACATCCAAACAGTCCTACGGCATTGCTTTGGGACTGGCCCTAATTAATTACGTTCGCAATGAAACTCATTGCTACTTTTAAGATCAAGCTAGGCGCACTGAAAATATACAAATGCAAATCACACCGCAAACAGAACAACTTTGTGTCTGTGAATGAAAATAACTGTAACTGATTTTGAAATGTTGGAAATAGTCCATGACTTTTTATCTTTAAATGAAAATACAACGTCATCTAACGTAATGTTGGCAGGTAATACTATAATCACCACTTAGGGTTAAAGTACTAGGGTAAATTCAATTAGCCATTAAGGAAATGAGGTTTTGTGCTTGACCCTCTTTAGAAAATTTTGTTGGTGTATTGGTCTCTTATCATCATGAATGAAGCGCAATTTGAATTTAGAATTAACGACTGAAGCCTACCGTAGCAAAATTAAATGAATTTCCGTTCGGACTATTTTACATTAAAAAGTGTTGTTATTGTTGCACGTATTTCGCCTACAAATACCTGTGTCAGTTTACAAGAGAGTGGTATTATGTTTATACACAATTTCATGAGCATTTAGCATTTTGTGGAAACGTGTAACTGTACTAATGATATCATTTAACGCATTTTTAGTTGTATTCTACTACGAGGGCTTCTTCAAGCAATAAACAAACGGTGGCGAAATAATTTCGCATGTTTATGCTTGCTGTTACTACTGTTTAGAATCGAAGACGTTGATAATTTGTGTAAGGAGAAAGCAGGGAGAAAGTCGGCATACTGGTGAACCACCAAAGTATAAAAGAGAAATCTTTTTGTTTTTCAGTAACACGGAAACTTGATTGACTTACAATTTAACTCAATTGTACAGTGTAGTTATTTAGGGAATTTAGTGAAAAGAACAGAGACAGGTAGGATAATTGTACATATATAAATAAGGTGTAAACATAATAATATCTACAATTATTAAATAGAAAGAAGCGTAATATTGTTTGTATGTATTTGTGTGTATTGTAAATGTGAAAATTGTACATAATGGAGAGGTCATGATGCATGCATGAAAGAAAGCAGCAATTGTTTTGACGAGTACAAATTTTCTAAGCATTTTTGTATCTGTTTTAAAAAGTGGTGAAAATGGGAGAGATTTAAAAATGGAATAATACATACATAATAAATATTATAAACAATAATTTAACTCTATATCTAGTATACTACTACTATAAATACGTCAAGATATTACATTACAGTTAAAATTAAGTACCTATATAAATATACTTCTGTTAAACACACGAAAACTTACAAACGTAATTAAATAGCTAATTAATTGTGAATAATTAGCGATAAAAGGCTACGGTAATTAACGTACTAAAACAGTATATGTAAGAAATAAGTAACGTATAACTTGAAGTGTGAGTATGGGTAACAGAGAGACAGATATTATATTCAACAACAATAATTATAATAATATAGAAATAGTACTAAGATAAGGCAGTTTGCGAAACTACGTTTTGCGGGTCTCCCTAAAAGTCTGTCGTATCGTATTTCTTAGGGTCACGTAATTATAACCCTAAGTTGCGCCATTTTACTACAAAGTTATTGTTTACGTCTGCAAATAAATTTATCATTTCCAAATGATCTAACGGACTTTACGGAACATACGTTCCGTGGGTTTCGCGAACTGCCTCCTAGCACGTACTACTTATTGTTAGTTTTATGTATACATATGAGAGCACTATTTAGCACGGAATATGATAACGTATATTTAAATAGGTGTATTGTGAAATGAGCGAATATTTACATTTGTTTTTCCGGTCGATTGTGTTGTGAAATATGATGATATACATACCTCGATTGTCTTATATGTTGCATTTATTCACATTACATTCATCATTTTATTGTCGGTCTCTTGTTTTATTTGCGTAGGTGCAGGTATTATAAATTAATGTTTCGTCATTATTTGTTACACGCTGAAAGGTACTGCTGCTGCAAGAGAAATTGTCTTTAAAACTACTTTTCCTACCTTCAAAAGACATTTTGAATGGTTCTCGTCCTCCATACCTATTCAATGGCTCTGCGTTGCCTAAAATCTTGAATATACAAAGTGCAATACGATTTTTGTCAATTCGAATTTCTCAGTTTGATTGTCTTGTCCTGCTCCGTCTTTCTGTCATTAGTCATGTAGTAGGGACTTTTTATAAATTACACATTTGTCTGGTGACGTGTACTAATGGAATTGTCAAACATGTGAATGCTTCAAATTACTGTTATATATTATATATACACTAGAAGGAAAATCATGTACATCTCTTCACTAAACTTAGCCTATGTATAACAAATAAGTGTAAAATTAAGTAATTGTGTACTGTCATGTGCTACGTGTACTTACCTATGCAATAACTACGGATTTACCTTGAATTCAAATGTATAAGAATGGAGTTGCAATTGCAATAATCATAACTAATAATAATGTGGGATTTAGATCAAATCTATGATCATGGTAGATTGCATACAATGAATTAAAAATGTAATAATTGGTCTGGTAGATACTCAAACGAATCAAAATAAAAAAGCATGCTCTTTTCTCAGGTTCTTCAGTGTTGTGGAAAGAAAGATACTAAAAGTCAACTTTTGAATTATCAAGTTAAATATAGTTAATCTATACTCTAACTACAAACCATTGGAATTATAAACTTAAAAATCGTTAGCAAAAGAATCTGTGGTGGGTGAATTGGTTTTTTTTCTTTGTTTACGGTAGATTTGCCCGCGAAGGAAAATTTGAAATTGTAGCTCCATTGTTTTGTATCTATCTCTATGCTGTTTGTGTTGTACTACTGGCATCTGTCTGCTTTCGTTAGCTCCTATTGTCCTCTTCTTGGTGGTTATCGATTTGATGCATTTTCTTGACATGGATTGTGTAGTGACGGTATATAGTATTATTAGTTGTTAGTAAAAATGTGCGTTACAGATACAATGGCAAAACACAACAAATAAATGTTCGTTCGAGTAGATGATGAGACAAGATGGGTGCGCGCATCTTGGAATCAGAGACAGAGTTAGTGAAAATTGTACTGTAATCTGTGTATAATATTTTAGTTGTATATATGCGTACACATATGAAATCGTGACATGTGTAGTGTTTATTATCATCACAGAATCTAATCGTTGTAGTTTAAACTTTAACTGTACGTGTAGTGTGCTCTACAAGAGTTAAAAATTGTGGTTTGATTGTCTATTACTTATAATAATATTCTATTCTATAAGGATGAAATAATGTATGCCAATTACGTTAAGGTACGAGGATAGATTATTATGTACCAAGGTTTAGCCTTTCCTGTTTTCCCCCTTTCGGTTGAAATCTGTTTAGAACACTTAAGATATAAATACAAACTTTAAAATGATGATACATATAAAGAAAATTACGGGTTTAACTTTTCCATTTTCATTTGGTATCTAATAAGTCTAAAACGGCATCTGTAATCTGTGCATTAACGAAGTGAGAAAAACAGTTTGCATACATATAGGAAAATGGCACAAAACTTTTAATTAGCATATCAGTGTACATAATAATATAATACTTTGTTGTATCGCTGAATCTATGTACTTTATATTGAACGTAGAAAATGGATGGATTGTTTCAACTTCCAGAAAGAGATTAAATTACACCGAGATTTTTGCCGACTTTCGTAAAGGCATCAATTGTATGCTGGATTTCGTGTGGCTCATGAGCAGCAGAAATCTGGACCCGAATTCTGGCTTTTCCCTTTGGTACGACTGGATAGCTGAAACCAATCACGTAAATGCCTTCTTCTACAAAGAAAAATTTCATACATACTTCTTTCCAGAACTGTAAAGACAGATAGATAGAATCTAGTTCTTATTTCTTTGTGACGTGAGAACTTACCCAACATTTTGTCTGCGAAATCCGATGCCATTTTGGCGTCTCCAATGAAAACGGGACAGATTGGGTGGTCGTCTCCAAGAATAGTGAATCCAGCGGATTTCATGCCTTTTCTAAATTGTGCAGTGTTCCTTGCAACTTTTTCCGATAAATCTGAAGAACTTAGGAGGAGATCGAAAACCTGCATCACATGACAGTGAAATAATCTGATAATATTCAGGTTTGTACCGTTTGCGTAATAATTTGGATTTATTGGAATTTTCTTACTTTTGCAGCGCATGCAACCACCGGTGGTGGTAATGAATTTGAAAATAAGTATGGTCGAGCTCTCTGTCTTAAAAGATCAATGACTTCCTTTGGACCGGTTGTGTAGCCGCCAGCAGCACCTCCAAGAGCCTTCCCCAAGGTGGAATTAATAAAATCGACTTGTTGCCCACCGAAGAACTCTTCAGTTCCCCGTCCCGTTTTCCCAAAAAATCCCGTAGCATGACATTCGTCTAGTCATGAAAAAAACAATAATAAAATTCACATGAAAAATATATTATTTATGTATCTATGTATACATACTAACAGATAATTCACCTAAAATGCTTTATGGCTTATGAAATGTGAGTCAACAATAATAATTTGACATGAACTCTACGATATTATATAATAGTGTTATTGTATCTTTCTAGTATAAAGATTCAGTTACATTTCAATTGCATTATTAAATTCTGTAAATGTGGGATTTTGTATTGTCTTAATAAGTTTTATAATAATAAAGTGTAAAATACCAACGAAAACCATGGCTTGATATTTTTCGGCAAGTTTCAAAATATCCTTGAGTGGAGCAACATTTCCATCCATTGAAAAAACTCCATCCGTGACAACAAGTCGTCGACGCGTACCTTTCTTAGAGCACTCATCAAGTTTCGACTCTAAGTCTACCATATCTTTGTGTTTATAGCGATATTTTTGAGCTTTACATAATCGAATTCCGTCGATTATCGATGCATGGTTCAATTCGTCGGACAAAATTGCATCTTCAGGACTCATCACGATTTCAAAGAAACCTGCGTTTGCATCAAAACAACTTGCGTACAATATCGCATCTTCCCGATTGTGAAATTTCGCAATCTTTCTTTCCAGATCCTAGAAATATTTCCATTTCAAATATTTCAATTAAAAAATCTTTCTAGAATGCGATTTTTTTTAAATTTTCACATTTTTCAAGTTCGATTTCCCACCTTATGAATATCCTGCGTACTGCGTTATATCAAGGAGTCATTTAATACGATGGACAATCGCACTCAATTCATGATAGCGTGTTACAAAAAAGTATACCATTATTATCACTTTAAACTAATGCATAGTAATAAAAAAAAATCTCAATAATATAGAGAATCTAACCCGCAGATGAATCTAACAGAACTCAGTCCTGCTCCGTATTTCTCCAATGCTATCTGTCCAGCTTTTATAACCTCCGGATGACTCTTACAGTTTCATAAATATACCAGATTTCAGTTAGTACGCTTACTTCAATTCCAATTTTTCCTAGAAGCTCGGTGCAGGGAGTAGTATTTAAACTTACGGATAGTCCGAGATAATTATTTGCACAGAAATTCAATAGATTTCCCTGTCGTCCCTGCACACCAACATGCGTTCCTTGTTTCGTCGTTATGATTCTCTCATTTTTCCATGTTCCAGCTGCATGGATTTCCTGAAGACAATAGCACATTTAATGCAACAAACAATTAGCAACTTCAACTTGAGAAGGGAATAAGATATTTAAGGAAATAACTAAAGCATCTACTAAAATTCAACGATTTAAAAGTATACAAAAAGTACCCAAACAAACAAAAGCTGTGCAGGTATCAATTGCTTGCGGAAACATAGATTATTCAATAATTTGTGTGTTCACCTTTAATTCCGCGGATACTTGCTCGCGGAAGATGCTAACCGCAGAAGCGAAATTACGGCTTTGTGGCGCAGACAACAAGGCCAGTCGGGGAAGAATGAACATTGTTGCGAACTAAATTGAAATTCTTAATTTGTATCAAATGAGACTATGAATGCAGGCAGAAGCTCTGAAGCACATGCTCTGACGCTCTCACTATACCAGTCTAGTGGCTTATTATTTATGTATACAATTGTATAATAGATCAAACCGACAGGTTTGTAATAACCAAATATTCAATGAAAACTTTGCACAATTTAGTAGTAATAAAATATTACATGGACGGTGATTGTCTTAGAATTCTTTGATTGGAATAATTATAACATATTTAACACAGGAATGGACTGGTGGGGAGACGTGCTGATGTTGCCTGGACAGAGGCTATAAATTATTGGTGCGCCCGTGTGTATGTGGGTAATGTGGGAATGTATCGAGGAGACGAGTATATACATTTTCACATTGTCTTGTATCAGGCCTACGTTTATATCGATATGATTCAGTTTTTCCAGTCGTGGACTTTAATAATGCAGAGCTGCTATACTATTGTCTACTATGCTGCTCCTGCACATTAAGCACCACATACCTAACAAAAGCAATAAGTACGAATTCGTACTGTGCACCTGTAATAACCTGCTGTAAAGGTAGTGTGTGCAAATGTGTAGCCGGCAGCACCTACCTACAAGTACAACACAGCATCAGACAACACAAAATATTTGAATGTCTCCTGTACACGTAGAGTCGAATAATCTATACACAGAGAGTATTATCTACCACACAAAAAACAGTTTTCAAGGATGACCTCTTACTAAGCTGCTTTTGATGTCCTAATATCTTATCTGGGTAGAACATCACCTCATACGGAATGAATGTCCTTCACAAACATTCAACAGAGACTGGAATCACTTTCACCTAATCACTTTCTCAATCTAAACCTTTTCAAAGAAAAATTTCAACCAGCTAATTCTTTAAGTAGGATTCCAGTTTTAAAAAGTAATTTTCGTTGAAATTACTTACAATTATTAGTTAGCTTAATTCTCCTGAATAGTTGAATGTATTAAATAGTTGATAATGGTGAAGGCTCTCCTGGCACCGACACGCACCGAAACCAACTATTGGCTGATTCGCCACACTAACTAAAAGTGAAGCAGAGATACATACCATATGAAATTATGGGTATTTGATATAACAAAAGGTACAAACTCGATAGAGCCTTTAAGGTGTTTAGTGTTGTGGAGCCTATTGCTGTTGCAGACTTGACTTTTTTGAATGACAATGCTTTGCACACTTGATTTGGCCTTGGTTTTATTACCGTTTTTATTGATTTGTGTAGTTTGATGAAGAAACACGTATCTGCACGTATATGTGTATGTTTGGTAGATGCATAAATGTTAGAAACGTTATTCCATGTTACTACATCGTCTTACACAGTTTCCTCTAATACTCATGTTTCATACTTCAAAGTGTGGGTTGGAAACGATACCCTTTTAATTTTTACAGAGGAATTATACTCGGTTGAATTACAATTTAATTGAATGTCAAAGTGTACTAGCAATTTAACGATTCTCGAAACGCTGACTCATTGATTTTATTCTGCTGGTATGAGTCTACAAGTGTTTTTCTATTCTTATGTGTACTTCAGGCAATACATAAAGTGCATTACAAAAGATTCAAATAAATGGGTTAATAAATTATTTGACACGCAGTAACATAAATGTAGTTCCCTGATGATTGAGATTCATTGATATACAACCCGTTTAGTGATAAAGAAGCAGATTTTAAGTATTCATATTATTCAAATCATAATCATGCTGATATTTATTGATTAATTAGAATCTTGTAGTACGAAGCCTTACTCGGTTAGTGTTTGACCCATTGTTAGGCTGGTCATAATTACTGATGCTACTTTTTTTGTAATTTTGAATATAATTTTGGATTATAATATATATAGGCTTGTTATATTGTACTATTTTAATGTGTACCTAAGACACTGTACAGATTCGCGTTTAAACTTATGTACTTTACGTACTAATTGTACAACATTCTTTCTTCGGGAATTTTAATAAATTTTACAGAGTTTAAAACGTCAAAAGTCAAAAATTGGAGTTCTGATGACACCTTCACAGACGGTAAAGCAAAGAGAGTTAGAGTTAGCGACAACCACCAATATAATATAGTGTTAATAATAATATTATTGCAAAAGTATTGAAGCCGTTTGAGCAGCAGTCCCAGGATAATCATGTTCATCAATGATTCCATTAAAGTGTTTCTCGTTTCAATCCATAATGTATGATACGTAGTATTTATGTTCAAAGTGGTAATTAGATTAATCTCATGCGTCTAATTTTAGGGGAAATCATTAGAGTGTTACAGTCATCACTCTTGTTTGGGTTGGTAAGGTGTCATGATAAGTTCCGAAAACAGTTTAATTTGTTCAGCTCCTCTAACTTCTCTTTCCAAAAGGGGGAGTTTTGTTATATGGAAGTCCTCGTATAAGTCGGCAATCTATTGTTTAAAATGATAATTAGTGTTACTCATCATTTGGCTAAAAAAGTTTGAATAATTTCACTGTTTTCTACCTGATCTAAATATTTGGCTTGAACTTTACACCTTGCTGCACACATTGGGCAAGACTTTTCTGAAGATTTGGACGGGAATAACAACTGATTCACAACAATATTGTGTACATCAATGTTAAACTTAGTCAGTTCTTGAACAAGCCTTTCCGTTTCAAATACGGACAAGAACTCGGCGATGCAAACACAAATGAAAGTTGTTTGCTCCTAAAGAGGGATTAAAAATAATTCTTAGTTGTCAATCAAATGCACATTCCAGTGAATATTTAAGGTGTTATTAGGGATATCAATTACCGGATCACGGAACTGCTCATTGACTTGCTGTATTACAGGCAAAATCTCATCTAATTTAGATGCAAGAGAGTCTGCATTGAAATCCATTTGTAACAACGAGCCAATCTGCTGAATAAAGGGGCCGAAAGAGTTTTTTAATTGTACCAGTTTCCCTAAACCTTTCTCCACCACTTTGGGGAACGACAACAATCTTAGGGTGTGACCGGTAGGTGCAGTATCAAACACAACGACAGAAAAATTCATTCCTTTAACTAACCTGTTTTAAAACATAAGGACATGTAAATGCCAGCACACATTACAAATGGCATTCAGAACATTTTTCAACATAATAGAAAGAATCGTGCTTACTTCATAACTTCTGCATAACTCATGGCCTCATCTATGCCAGGAAAAGCATTTAGAACTTCTTGCATAACACTTTTCGTGACACGCACAGCACTTCCATCAACTTCTTCAAAAAATTCGTCTGGCAACTCATTATATCCAATGTTGGGGTCAATTTCCTATTCCGACATGTATAATATCAACTTTGATGGCTATAGAAAAAATGTGATTCAACTATCGACTATTGTTATTATATTACCATTGCAAAAAGGTTGTCGAACCCTTTCACTTTGGTAGGCACTTTACTAAATTTTTGATCAAAGGCATCTGAAATGTTGTGGGCAGGGTCAGTAGAAATTATCAGAACGGATTCACGAACTTTGGATAATTGAACTGACAAACTACAACTGTAGATCCATTAAAATAAACTATGAGTTTCTATTTATGATTTAAGAGTGTGCCTTATTACTTTTTAAAAAGTATATAGAGTATGCATTTTTTTTTCTGTCGTACCTGCAAGTGGTTTTTCCGACACCACCTTTTCCACCCACAAACACCCATCGTAGAGAGGTTTGCTCAGTAATATTTTTTAAAGAAGGCTCTAGTTCGTCCACATCCATACTTGACATTTTGCTTTAGAGGGAGGATGTCTATAACAAAATCAGAACGAATTGGAAAACTAAATCAAAGCTTCCGTTTTAACATATTTATTCAATAAATATATAACTCTAGTGTGCGAGTGTATTTCGTTAACATGTACTGTACATTATATTGTGCGCGTACTATCACTTTACGACGTACTTATACTTCGTGGCACATATGTAGACTTGCAAAATGAAAATTCCTGTAATACGTATTGGAAAAGTTATACATGCAAATTGCAAACTAATCGGATCTTTAAACTATTGAGGTATACAATAGAATAGATATCTGGTATACCAAATCATTGGAATACATAGTTGTTACCTGCTGCAGTGCAGTTATCAGTAGGTACAATTTTTATTTAAACGAAATCTGTCGTAAATAGACCAATACTGAAAATACACCTAAACTGAGATTGAACTTGCTTGCAGGTCAATTGAACTATGAGAGCGGAAAACGAACGCAACGTGTGTATAACATAAAGAGGTTATTTCTACCAAATTGGTTATGCCGCATGATCTTTTTGTCGTAAAAAGTAGCCGTGTAATTTACATATATACAAGTTAAGTACACGTCAGGAGAGAATATACATACAAAGCAACACCAGTGTATCCTGAAAATCCTGATCGTATATTATAATAGAATACCTTTTGGGATTTGTGTTTTGAGTTGTGTTGTGAGTTCGGTAAAAATGTATTAACGAATACACGATAAAATTTTGTCGTTTTATTAATGATAGTTAAAAGGTTTTCCGGAAACCTCTATATAAAATCATAAGAAGTTTTCTGCGAATTGATTAACTATTAGACTTTCAAATTTTGTGCGAATTCCATCACGTTTTTACTATCCTCAAGAATAATCACTGTACTAATGCTTTATAGCATTTGCTTGATGTACAGTCTACATTCAGTGATTGCAAAGGGTGGCAAATATACTGGTTCAAACAAACTTACTGAGAAAAAAAAATTGTTATTTTAGTTAGTGGAAAAAACCTCAAGTAGTAGTGTTTGTAGTTATTTTCTCATAAATTTTGTCAAACTGACCATGTCTTTGCAAATATTGCGTCGAATTGTTTTCAATCACAGCCGTTACGGATGCAACTTGAGCAACTACAAAAGTTCCATTTCTTTAGATAACTTGTATCCCTCTAGTTCGTTAAGTATTTCAAAACTTCCTCAAGTAAATGTTCACTTTTATGTTCAAATTCAAATGTTACCATCAACAGAAACTAAGATTGTTTATAATTTATATTACTAGTTACTAAGGTTTGCCTTTCTCCGCTTATCACGTTTTTTTTCAATTTTTTGCAGATACCTGTGAATGAAGAAGATAAATTTTGCGGATACATACCAATGGGTAAGTAGTAAGTAAAACTAATACTGTAAATCAATAATGTAAATCCAATAATTTTCATTTCATGAATTGCCGTGTTCTGGTTACAGATAAATTGAAAATCAGTTATTCTAAGAGCAGCGGACCGGGGGGTCAGAATGTGAACCGGTTAAACACAAAATGTGAGCTAAGGTTTCAACTCAGCTCTGCAGAATGGATACCGAAAGTAGTGCGTGAAAATATGCAGACAAAGGTGTTCATTTATAGCACGTAGTATCATTATCATTACATTTTTGAAAATTACTGCAGAGTTAATGGAAGTAAAATTATTCCTTTTTTGTGATTTGTAGTACCGTAATCAAGTAAACAAAGAAGGGTGTCTAATTCTCAATTCTGACAGAACACGATCTCAACATTTGAACACGGCTGACGCATTAGAAAAGCTCAGGGAAATGATTCGAGCCTGCGAACCTATAGCCGTTGCTGAACCTTCTCCTGAGACTTTAGAAAAAATCCGTCGCCGCCAAGAAAAGAGTGTCCGAGAGCGATTGAGAGAAAAACGAGCTCGACATGATGTAAAAGGTTCACGTGGAGCTGTTTAAATGATTGAATGTCAAACTGTACGTAATCAGTAACCGTTTCGTTTCCGAACGAAATTCATAAATAGATTTTTTAATTCTTCCCAATGAATGTAACCGATAATAAATATTTATTCATACGCATTGAAGCGTTTGATCATTTCGATTGATATTTACTTTTACTGTGTCCAAGCCCCATGCATTTCCTGTTCTTCTTTCATCCTGGTAGAACAGTACGTTGGATTCTTAATTGAAATTAGGGAATGAATATAATGCACTATGGGTACCAAAACTAAACTAAAATGAGTACTAAAGGTCAGATCCCAGCTTATTTATTCATAAGGCGAATATAATGTCACAAGGCTGATGATAAAGGTTATCCCAAGTTTGGCTTCCACAGTTATTGAATCGCACCTACTTACCTTTCCAACGGACTCTTGCATCTCCGATGTATGTACATACAGTGGATCATTGTTTGATTTCGCCTTGTCATTCTTCCTGCCGCATTATGTGTACTGTACTGTAAAGGTAGCATTATTTTTGAGGTTAGGAATCTTATAATCTCCAAGCCATGTAAGTAGCAGATGTCAATGCAATGGCTTTCTGCAGCATAAGCCTTAGCTAATTATACTGTAAGTATCAAATGAAACGTACATGATATCTGCAAGATTCTTATAAACACAAGTGTTCTCTTTATTGTCTTTGTAGTATCATAATCATACCTTTTCTGTATCGCCCATAATCATATATGTATCATTCTGTTGTGATTCATTTGCTTTTCAATGAGCGACTAAAGGATTGCTAATGGAAAATTGAAGTAAAATACTTTTCCTTTGCCGTTAAGGTGTAATTTTATTATTACAAGTACAAAACTAAGAAATAGACTACAATGAAACAGGAACTAATTCCATTGGTGGACAGAAGAGATTCTCTTCAGTATGGAAATCAAGTGAGTCACTAATTGTATATCCAATTTAGAATTCCAAATTAATTTTGTATCTTTTTCTTGTCGAAAATAAGGTATTGACTGTGGCCGGAGTGACCCTCTCTCTATTTGCTTCCGGAAATATACTAGGCTTTTCTGCCGTTACTATTCCCACGTTGTTGAGCAGAGAATCTGAAATTCAAACGGATGCCGAGAATATATCTTGGATGGGTAATTTCATTTCACACATCATGCATCATTTATTAAAACAAATTTTTAGCAAACTATTTTCAAACGGGCATCCTCTGTATTATATTATACAGCAAGTCTTGTTACAATCGGTTGCATAGTGGGCACTCTGGTGGGAGGTTTAATGTCGGACGCGGTCGGACGAAAAAAGACCATACTTTTAGCTTCTTTGTGCTACTCTGTAGGCTGGATCATTATAGCTCAGGCTACCGATGTGTCCGATTTATTGACAGGTCGCATGCTAACTGGAATTGCTTCAGGGTTTTCTGCAGCCACCGTTCAGGTAAACTTTTTTTAAATCATTTCCGTGAAAACCAAGAAAAATTCTTTTATTGCAATGGTACTTTTTGCAAATAATATCTGCTGATCTAGGTTTATATCTGCGAAATTGTGGAGCCAAATTTACGTGGGGTTTCCGGTTCTCTGCCTACTCTGATGGTGAGCATCGGTATTCTATCCATTTACTGCATGGGCAGTCTAATACAGTGGAGGGGTGTGGCTCTACTTTGCAGCATCTTTCCCCTAATCGTTTTGGCCTATGTCGTAAGCTTACAAATAAGAGATTCAGCAAATTATACCTGCTATTAGATAATTTCCTGAAAGAAAAATTCTTTTTATTTAAGGTGTTCCTTCCAGAATCCCCGGTATGGTTAATCTCAAAGGGCCGGCAACCGGAAGCATTGAAGTCGCTGACATGGCTCAGGAACGACCCAGAAGAAGCCGAACAAGAATGCATGCGTTTGCAATACCTTAACCAAAGACGCATCAGCAAAAGTTTTTCCTTTAAAAACTGTTGTTCCAGAATGGGAGAAAAATCAGTTCTGAAGCCCCTGTTCATTTCCATGGCCTTGTTCGCATTTCAACAGTTCAGTGGGGTCTACCCGATAATCTTCTACGCCACAATGATATTCAAATACGCAGACCATTTCATCAACGACTACCTGGAGACAATTGTTGTGGGATTCGTGAGAATGTTTGCAACATTAGGAGCTTTATTTCTGGTCAACTTTTTCAAGAGACGCACTCTGCTGATTATCTCTGGAGTTTTAATGAGTGCTTCGACGGGTTTGTTAGGAGGCTACTTCTATTTACGTGAGACGGATGGGGATATGGGGAATTCTACAATGTCCCACCCCCAGATCCCAATCAATGCAATGGACTTGATGAATATTGAGTGGGTGCCTTTGGCATGTCTTGTCGTCTTCATGGCGGCCTACTCTTTTGGCTTCGGGCTGATTCCTTGGTTTTTAGTGGCCGAATTGATGCCTTCGGATGTACGCAGTATATCTTGCTCGCTGGCCTTCTCCTTTAACCAAATGTGTCTGTTCACGGCTGTAAAAACCTTTCTGGAGATGGTGGACGCGATGGATGCTTTTGGAACTTTCTGGTTTTACTCGTCGGTGTCCTTTATTGGAGTCATGTTTGTTATCATGGTCGTACCGGAAACATCGAATTTACATCCGGGAGAGATAGAAGAAATTTTTGATTATAAATATAGAGAGAATAGGGATGGTGGTGTTGAAGATTCGGATTTTTGATTTGTAAGGGGAAATGATTAAATGATTTTTTTCTCGAGACTATCGTAAAAAAGTGCTATTTAGACCCGTATCATTTAGAGTTTTTGTTTGTAATTGTATGAGACTGTTGACGTGTTTGTAAGTAAATAAAATGTTCTAGAGGACAAATAAAAATATTTCATCTAACAAGTATCTAAATAATTCACAATAAAATCCAATTTTGATTCTCGGGAAAGCTTTCCATCAACATTACTTATTTTTACTATCAAGCATTTGAAATCGCACCCACAGGGACTATCTCAGGACGATTTTGCTTAAAATGGCTGTAACAGTGGATGGTGGATGTAGGATATTATGGAGGCAGGGTTTTTTCTCGTATCTGTACTTGTATCTGTGAAAAACTGGCATTTATGATGGAATTCCCTGAGGGCGTAGGAGTGTTATGTAGTTGGATAATAGTAACATTTGCAACAACGAACCTGTTCACAGATATGTATTAGTTTGCTTAGTCTTTTTCAATACTTTGATCGTCGTCAAATTTTTGAACTCCCTTCGTATTTAATCAATTTTGTGTACTATAGGCTTTTCCCAGATAACCCCTCGGGGTAGGTGATAACGCAAGTAAATTCTCGCCCTTTTGTTGTTCTGCAGCAGAAGCTGATTGATTGTGAATATAGTACCTGTACACACATCTGCCTATCATATATGTACGCATAATACTTTTTGAAATATATTTAGACTATATCCGGGTTCATTATGTATAAATATGGTTGTGTGACACAATTTCACTAGAAATAATCTGAGCGCTTAAGCAGTGCGGTGGCATCCATGCAAAACTGTACAACTATCATAGTTATATCTGTATTGGCATTTCGGAATGTATTAATTGACTATTTGGATGGATTGTGTGACGGATGTGCGGTCAGTGGTATAATAGTGGTGCGGTGCATAGTTATCATTGTTTATGGAAACATTTTCCTCTTCATGTTTTCCTATTGTTATCCTTATTACATGCATTATGAAATGGGTGGTAGTAACTAGAATGTAAAATTTTACATTATAAAATATTATACAAATACAGAAAAATTTGCTATTGGAAAACATAAACTTGTGAGTGTAGCATTGTTTGAGTTATTAGTGTAGTTTCATATGTAAATTTATACTGTAAATTTTTACAGTTATCCATAATAAAAACAGTAAGAATAAATTGACTGTGACAATTTAATTACAGTCCTCAGCAATAAAAGCTAACGTTTTGGCCGCTCTCGGTGTGCGGGAGTGCTAAGACACGAAAATGGTTTTCGAGTTTGGACGGAAAGAGAAATACCCCACCCACTACGGAGACCAACACACTGCAGCACATACAGATGTTGTCGTTGCTGGAATTTTAACGGCATTTTTCATTCTAGGATTATCACTTTTTGCCGTTTTACCAGCTTTCGCGAAGAGACGAAGGATATTTTTGTTGTTGCAAATAATTTGCTCTCTCTCTATAGGGGGAATCATATTGAGTAAATACTGTAATAACATTATCGTCAATTTTGTATGCATTTTGCCGTGAATTCTTACCATTCATTTTCTTTAAATTCCATGTTACGTGCTAAAAGTCGGAAACTACGGACACAGCTGGTAAAAATCGTAAATGCATGAAATTTCATATGTAGTTTGCAAAACTGCTTTAAAATCTGTATTTTTTAGGGAAGTGGGAAAACTTGGGATTAGTAGTCCCTATAAACCTGGGAGTGGCCAAGAAATCAAAGGTGAGATAGGTATTCAGATTTCTCTCCGAGGAATCAACATTACCTTAACAGGTGAGCTAACATTCTAGTTCTATAGAATTTTCGTAATTAGTTATGCACTTTCACCCATTCAGTCTCCAGCGTACATTAATTTTCTTTCTGAATTGAATAGGAGAGCCTATAAAGCATAATACTACAGACGCTTACGATGAATACGATTTGAAATATGAGATCATAGACTACAATGAGCATTTCTCTTGGGAGTGGGCACAAGGACGATTTGGATTCGGATACTATGCGGGTCAAATTTCTAAAGACTTTAGGGCAGCCGTTAATCGAGGTACTCCGATACCGATTCTTCAACTAGCAGAGTATTTCACGGTTAGTTTAAATTACTTTACATAAAGGTTAGAAAGCTTTCTTTCGGGGGAAAAATTATGTTTATAACTTTTATTGGTTATCTAGTTCGATGGAGAAGGTATACGATTCGGAAGATATTACAGGTAAGTAGGTAGACTTTATTTTTTTAATTTTGTGTAATCACTTGGTACAAATTTTCGGCGTTTTTCATTTGTATTTTCTCTAGAACTGCTGGTTGGTACTGTCACGGCTTATTGTGGTGCGTCTAAAGAAATCTCATCTTGATATTACAGAAAATTAGCATGCAAACTCGACAGATTTATTCTATCAACCGGCTCGCTATATTAATTAAAACTTTTAATTTTTAGGTGCGCTTTCACCACGTGGATCATTGCCAATATCCTCTTTACAACGATCATCCGCACAGCCTCCCTATTCCTTCTACTGACAGGTTTACTGCAAATGAGTGCCATTTGCATTTGGACGTTACTTCGGAACCCGATCGAAATCCACGTACCTTTTCAATCACCGGACACCAAAACGGATTACATATTCAGTACCCATTTCGGCCTTGACTACTATGCCGTGGCAGTTAATGGGGTGTTTTGCATGTTGTTCGGTGCCCTCATCTTTATCGTGAATGCTTTCGCTGCCGATGAAATGTGTGATTTTTTCGGCATTGACCCGCTGACAACTTACGATGAACACATTATGAGTGAGTTACCACAAATTAAATATAACAATACTTTTTAAGAGAAATGAAAAGTACTACAAATATGTTTGAGGATAGCTTCAAAGGAAATTGAAGACGATCAGAACAATGCACACAATGAATTCGAATCGGACAACGAAATTGAAATGGGAGTAGTGCGAAGACACAGAAAAGATCCTGAGCCATCAACATCCCAAGGGGTAAGTCACAGAATGGGGGTTAGTGAGAATTATTATTTATAAAAAATGTACTGTGTCAAAAATTTCTCCCTGTGTCATTTCAGTATCTGCAACCACCACCTTTGTTAAACGATCCAACTGAAATTAATGAGCCAGAGTTAAAAACTATCAGTGTCTACAAGCGGCATTCGAATGTAGCAGGTTTTACTCGCAAAATGACCTACAAACTTAGGAGGCAGGACAAGTGCGTGTGTTTATTATTACTTGTGCAATAGACATAATTTTTCTGTTGGGAAATGGAGTTATTTTAATCTAAATACTATTTCTTTCAGTATATCGAACTTAATCAAAGAAAGGGCAATGGCCTTGCAGCAACCCTTACTGTCGAAGAACTCGGAAGACTCCAACACTTGGCCGTCTTCTTCCAAGAACCGGATCTACGACAGTTTCGACTACAGCAAATTGCCTGCGCCCCCTGAATCATTTTACCGATGATTGGGTTCAAGTCTCAAGAGTAGACTCTTGTAACCGAATGTGTGTAATTTACATTCGACACTTTGTTAGCATTACGCTTGCATGATTGCGCTTGCGCATAGACAAATCCAATCCCATTTGCAGTGATTTTGTACAAAAGTGTACATAAACACCAAATTTCTACCTTTTTTCATACTTCCATCACTATGCGAAATTCTACAAGTGACTAAACGAAAATTTAATCCATTTTGAGCAAAAAGTAAAAATGTGGTTTATTGTTTGTCAACTTTGACCTCTGTACTTGTACTCGTATTCAATAAAAAAAATAGTTCAATTTGGTCTTATCTGATGTGTATGAATATTTTTAGGTTGAGTTCATTGTCATTCTTAGCTGTAAAACATTTTAGCCTATTCATATACAACGTATTACAATGACCTTGTATGCAAAGCCTTATTTAAGGTCACGGGACAGGTGAATGAAATTAAAGTGAAGAAGATTGATAGAACAGTGACTGATATTTGTTTTGGTTACATAGATAGAATTGGGTAATGCTAAAGTGTTATAAAAAATAGTTATCCCTACAATTCCTTAAGAAAAGGGTTACCACAGTCCATCCTCATTTCTTTGTCTAAAGAAATACGCTCACTTTCCTCGCATTTAACTTTAACTCAAAGTATGAACTAAATACATTACATTCACATAAACACAAGACACACACATAAGTAGGAAACAATTAGGCGTAACGGAGTGTGTAATACAGCTTATGTTCCCTCCAGTTGTTAACCCTGTCCGTTTAGAGGATAGCGAGCGGGGTACGAGCGTGAAGCTAATAGGAAAATCGCCGTACCAATATAATAGTACAGATTTTGTATAACAAGCAGCATAAATCCAGTACCGATATGTTGCATGCATGTACATACGTGTGTACCATGCCCGTACTTTGGCACACACAAAAGTGAACCTACACGCTGTACACGCTTGCAAGAAGCCTCGGCTCTCTAAGTCTACGATCTTTACTTGACTTGTTCCTGTGAACTTACAGCAGACTGTGTGTCTCTTCTACGAAAAGAAGACTGTAACTTGAAAAGTCTCGATCAACTTTGTTAAACTTTTCAAAAACAGTTTGCACTGTAGTTATTTATTTTATAGTTGATTTTGTGCCACCTAAAATCTGTGTGATTCGTTTGCAAAATGTACATCAGGAGCGACATGGAATTTGAACACGTAAGTTATTAGTTGTTGTGGGTGTATTGGTAGTTTTTTGTACATACAGACTAATAAGTTTAATATTTCTCATTCTTTGTGTTTTACTAATTTTATCTACTTTCTTCTTATTTCTTTAATATTTATTCTTTCTTTCTTTTTCCTAATTGTAATCTAAACAGCTAAGGGCTATCCTAGACAGTCGAGAGAGAGATCCCAAGTCGGAGACGGCACTTCTTCGATCTTTAGTGGCATGGATCAAACGATCTCCTTCAAGACAGCAGTATGGTTTCTTATTGGGGAAATATGTAAATTGTTCGTATGTACATGCGATGCATTTCATAAAGATTTTCAAAAACAACAAAGAATTGTTGAAAAATGACTTTATCATGTGTTTCTACATTGATGGACTGACATCAAAAATTTACTCAATGGACAAAGGAATGGAGGAAAAAGTTAAGCTTCACCTTCGAACCATTGAAGAGAAGATGTTCTCATCACTTGGTGATGAGGCAGTATACATTGCTGAGTCTGATGTTGAAGTTGAGATCGTAGAAGTTGAAACGTAACAGTAAGCTTACCTGGTACCTGTAATATGGATGTTGTGTTGTGTATTGTGCAGTGTAGCATGTGTATTTGTGTATGTAACAAATGAGTGGGTATAAGTATGATGTTCAAACCTTATTACCTTTGAATAGCAATATAGTTTTAATAATTGATAAGTATAGGTAAACTTTAATATTATTGTTTTACTCGGATATTCTTTCAAGTCAATATTTTAGTCTAGTTAAGTCTAAGTATACTTGTAACAATAATAATCAGCTAATGTTCAAATTGTTAATTTGTATCTGCATGTGTATCAGGTGTATTTATACTATGTTTCTACGCTGTTTCGTTTCATTTTCATCGTGATTCACGATGAAAGTGTCAAATACAAATAGAATATAAATTTTCTGTAGTTTACATTTTATTTCGCCGTTTTTAAATTCCCATCATTTAACATTAACATCTGCAATAATGTTCAAGCAGCGGTCTGTGTAGGCATTAAATTGTTCCTGTGTAGGAAGCGCGTAATTGCGAGTATTTTTGCCTTTGCATTACAGTGCAGTTTCCATTTTGCTACCTAGTAATAGTTAACCATCTATAATCTTCTTTCCACGTGTTTTATAGCAGTTTCAATTTAGTATCTGGTTTTATCTATGTTAACCTTCTATCCACATGTTATTTAAGTTTTCTTATCTATTCGTAAATGGTACATTACTTTATCAGACTTGCTCAATTTTATAATTGGTTTTAAAAATACTATTTTTAATTACATGCAAACTTTAATATTCTGCATATTTCAAACAAAGAACAATGTCAAGTATGTATATTTGTGTATTTATCCCTAATTCATGTACCTTTTAATGAAATAAAGTGTAATACATCTCTGTACACTACAAGTGAAAAAAGGAATTAAAAACACTTTTGCTTCACATATGGTGAACATGTTGTACGATTATAAAAGAGAGTCTGCCAGCGTCGTTTATAGTAGTGTACATCATTCAGGAGACATTATTACATTATTTGTCACCAACAATAATGACGTAATTAAAAAACGTCATGAATTTGTGATGTCATTTCCTTTGAAACTGCAGTACATTAACTTACCAATACAGAACTGATGCACATAACGCAACTGCTGTTATTTTATAATTGTGTTTACACAAATACAAACGTGTGTAGGTAATAAATAGAACGGGGCATGCGACAGATACCTAAAACTGTGTTCATGATGTAACAAGATGTGTGATGCTACGGATTTAACAATAACATTTTCATATAAAAGTCTAATCGAAATAGAAACTTGGACACAGTTGTTTTTATGGTGACGACCGAGAAAGCCAATCTCCTCTGAACTTCTCCGGGAATTATTCATTCACCAGCTTCGGTAAGATTACATTCAATTTTTTTATCGCTGTCTGTAATAACTGTTGCTTAGTCTAAAACAGATTGGAATACATTTTGAATGTGCAAGTAGTCTATAGTACCACATATTTAGAATTTTCATATAAACATTCGATTAATGTTGGATCTAACTAATCCAATCTAATTCCGTCTCAGCAGTCAGAATATCATGTCGAAATTGAAGGCACACTTAATTTTCATCTTAGTTGATTACCGGTTCTCTCTGTCGATTATTTGACGAAAGTTTTTCTTAGACCTCTTTTCATGCAAGTTGGAACATTGAAGACAGTCACATTTCAATTGAGAAGATGCCCTTTATAAAACTCTTGTAACTTTAAGTATTCTACGTTTAGCTTCATAGTTCCTGCACAGTATTTTTTTTAAATAGCAAATCTAGGAATCCTTTTTAATAGCAAAGGATTCCGGAAATTCTTGAAATGTTTACATGCACAAAAGATGAAGGAGTCTTAATAATAGGTGCAATGTATCAACACAAAACACAATACGCATGTGTATTATGTTTCGAATATCGTTATTTGTTGTATCTTAGTTAAATGTATGCCATTATTGTATTCATGTTAACGGTTTCATGCCATTATTACAAACTACAATTGACAATCTCGTTTCTTCGTGAAATTTTGTTTTGAATCATTTAGTACTGTCAGGGTGGAACATTTGTTGGAATATGTACGTGCACAATAATGTAGGTTTTTCATCTTGTGTGTAATATAAAATGAGAATGAGATGCAGGTGGGCACTATGTACTTGTCAGACATCGCCCCATTTATTTTCTATTTAGTCTCAATTTCATTATAGAATACAGATACAGATAAGTCTGTAGATACATACAAGCATCAGATCATTCTTACAATTGCTACTGCAATAATTTCTACCCACTGAGAGCAATACAATAAAAATTTATAAAAAACACTGAAAAACAATAGGAAGATGGATCAAATAAGTTCTACAACATTATACATACGTATTTACATCAAACGATTATGCGTCTAAGGAAAGGAGTTAAACACTTTACAGAAAAATCGCTTTCTTTCATTAACTCTAATTTTTGCGAGGTTCATTGATTCGAAATTCGGCATCCTAACTAATTCCGTTCTAGATATCTACTATCTTTAATCTTCATAATATTGTAAAGTAGAATTACACGAATCTGCAGGAATTTGTAAATAGCCTATAATGTACTAGTTTGTTTTCATAATGTTTAACCCTTAACACGTCACTTCAATAGAAGGGCTACAAAGTATTTTAACTTGCTAATCATAAAATGCAAAATCAGGGAAAGGTACTTTTTATTCTGCATCAACTTTTGACGTACCTAACAATAAGTTAATATTGATTCAATTCAATTCCTTTAACCTCAGGGTGTCAATATTATATGAAAGGACATTTACATAGGATCAATCCAATAGATTGAAACTTCCATTCACATTCTCTGCTCACGAGCATATCATTTTAATTCTTGGTACCTAGCTAGCAGTCGGTGGTGTTTGTGGTTATGTAACAGTATGTATCATACATACATAATGTATGTATAATGTAGAAGTACTCGAGTGAGTAGTAGTAGTAAAATTCGGCAACTACATACTGCAAGCAGGTTTCAAAAGTCCTAGAACGTGAACGGATAAGAGTTTGCTTGCGTTCAGTGGTCGGGCGACATAAGGTGGTCCCCAATGTAGCGATAAGATGATTATACACCACAAGGTACACACAAACACTACTTAACATGGATAAGTACTTTGGTGTCCAATATTCCTTTACGTGAGTGCAAAGTGCACAATGAATTCCTATACGAATGCTATGATTGAAAATCTGTACATTAACAATAATATTATGTATCTATGTACTATTTACCATGTTAAGTACTGCACGAATGATGATGGTAGCTCCACATTTAATTTGTACACAGAAGAATGAATCTTTGAATTCAATAAATACATACACACTTGCAAGGAGAAGGAATAGTAGAGAAACTATGTACTTGTCTTATCAGTGGATCGTCCATCCCTTGATTCCACTTCAGTGATTATGTACGTACGCACATAGGATGCTGTTTTGTACAGACGAATTTTTTATAAACAAGTTTTCTGTCACTAACCCAGCACGCCGTGTTTACTACTTACTATACTACGTAAAGTAACTACGTATGCACGAAGCCTTGATGGTGATGCCAGTTAGGCACCTTGGGACATGCTTCGAAATATTCTATACTCTAATAGAAAGGGGTGAGTTTGCACTAACAAAAGTAGGCTGTGTATATACACTTCTGTTGTTTTGTAGATAGAGAGACAATACTACAGAATATTATTTGCAATGCTAATATTATATATTATTTGCAATACAGGAAAATATTTCACAGGTTGCACAAAGTGAATTGTTCAAGAAAATAAGTTTTTTTGTGTTTTCGAACTGGGTAGAATTAATTAAAATCAACTAGTAATTTTGCACAATTTCATAATGAACATTAATCAAGTGATGAAATGTGGCTAACTTGACTTGACTCAATGTCAGATTGTACCAAAATACTTCATAGTAGCGCTTCCTTGCATTCATAGAATATTTATTTGGATATTATTCCAAAAGGTATGTAAAAGTTATGGCACTTCTCTCGTACATTCATTGAGAGAGAGATAGTAAGAGAAGTGAATCAACCAGTCATTCATCTAATAAAATCTGCATAACAGTACACAGAGTGTATCACTCTTTGCCAGAGTGCCAGCCACGGTAATGGAAGCACAAATTTATTAATCGTTGTGAATATTTACTGTGAATTATTCTTGTCCTGCTACAAGAATAATGTGCAAATATTGTGCAAATCATATCACAATTCCTTTATTTTCCTGTCTGTTTAGTTTCGAACAATCCTAAGTGCAACGGAATTACATACCTATAGTCTAATAAATATGTAACCGGGGTGAGTTGTGCAGAGTTACAGATTCAGAAGAACTGTACAAAAATTACCATACCTACTTCTTTATTTCAATTTTGTGTCGAAAAGAATCCTTGTATACTTCTTATTGTCTGCCTTCGCATTCTGTATGCAAAAAAATTGTTGATTCCCACATTTTCAGTTGAAACTGTACCATAGCATTATTGCAATAAAATGGTGCGTTACTGCCTCCAGTGTTTACAACATTGTCTCATCGTTATCCATTTTCGTGGTGAATTGAAATGTATATAAACCTTTGAGAATTATAAAATTATTGATTAAAACTTGGTGTTAATGTGCTCAGTGCTTGTGCGATAAATGAGTGCGTTGTTCCAATTTTTAAGTTGTTTACAAATCAAATCAATGGCAGAACCAGTACGGTCTCTGCACATGAAACAGAGAAATAAATGTGCAAATTATAAAATGAGTCAAATCTTTTTGATTGATTGTGTTCACTTCCTTTCTGCGGGGACAACAGTTTACGGAGACCTGAAATGAGTTTATTGCCATTTGTGAATCATTTGTTTGGAAAGTAGAGCGAATTGTTTAAATCCATCTATATGCACGTAAAGTAACTTGTACATAGAGGTAGTAGAAATATTTGTGTGCGAATGCTTTTGGTGAAACGAAATTGTTTGATTATGTAGCTTTGTGTGCATCTACGCAAATTTTATAATTGGTTACCTGAAACCAAAGTGGAGTCGCTTGACAAGATGTAATGAGATGATTACAGTTCTATAAATGACGAACATCAGCTATATTTTTACGCATGGATTGTACAAGCACTTACGTGTTTATATATAAATAATTGCCATCAATGCAGAATATCAAAATAGAAGGTGATAACAACAATTCCATTCTTCTTCTTCATATTATGGTACACATAATAAAACATGAGCACGACAAATTTCGACTCTTGTAATTATTATTAATTGCAATTATGTATTAAGTGATTTATAGATATAATTCCTATTTAGAATGTATGTACGTATTATGCCGCCCGCATTTGCACAAAAACGATTGAAAAATGATTAAAAATTAACATATTTACTGTACAGTGCAAGCACCTATTAAAGCGAAACCGCAGTGCAACCTGTTTGTAGCCTGGCTATCTTCATCTATACATGTACGCAAAAACGTAACATCAATCAAACGAAAGGCTGTGCGACACAGTCAAATCAATCCAACAAATTTATAGCTCCATCGGAGGACACACACACACCATCACAATTTGATTTATGTTAGTATTCCTATCACCTATTTACTACTGCTTCGTGGGCCGGGTACTATTTTAAAAACAAATTGTCTGTGTAACTTTCTCACGATAACAAATTATCACATTATCCAGAGCGTCCGCAAAAATCTGATATCATCCTCTTCTCGTGGAAAAATGAAGTGTTTAATGAGTCTGATGTTATTCCTCGTGCAAACAATCTATTATGCATCGGCTTTTAATATTGACACGGAAGACCCTTTTCCGTGCGAACTGGAACCCCAGTTGAGAGTAGTCAATCCTGTATCCGTTCTCAAGAAGGAGAATGTTACGAGAAATGAGGAAAAGAATGAGTTATACGTCCCTGGCTTGATGAAGTTGATTCTACGATGCACTAGCAGCTTCCCAATTGATTTCAACATTGACGGACATTTGGTAATTATGTACTTTGTATTCAGACGGATAAAAAATATTTGCAGTTATCCAGTTTAATTTGAATCGCTTGATCTGGAAACAGATGTATCAATATGTAAATGTGGAGATGAAACGGGAGATTCGCACGAAAAGCACTTCAGGCTATTGTTACAGCATTACAATTCAGGTTATGACGACTAGAGAGGCTACCGGAAATTACTCTTGCCAAAATATTGCCAACCAATCTACCCATCCCACATCTTTGTATCTGTACTCGAATGGTAATTTGAAATTTTTTTGATAGGGAGAAGAATTCATTCTCTTTACATAATTGTTAATGGTGTTAATTCTCAGGTGAGCATTCTCCGTATCTACTGCATGGGAATTTAATTGAGACCATCAAAGTAAAACCTTCTGCAGGCGATCCCGTCGTAATTCTTCCCTGTGTTACAACAAATCCGAATACTTCGGTGGCACTCTACAAAGTTGAATTTCAGGTACATTTTTTATTAGGATATTTGCTATATGTGACTATTTCGTCCGTAGTATTTCATGGGAGAAATTTTATCACACAGAAATTTGAACTACTTACCAAAGGGGATCATTTATCTTATGATCCTAAAGTGGGATTTTATCTTCATTTGAACAAGTTTCCCGATCCTTTCGGCAAGTACGAATGTGTTGCAAGGAATTCCGAGCATTACAATGTTTTTGTTCATGTTATGGAACCCGCAGGTAAAAAGCTTCACTTCAGTTACCAGTAACCTAAAATATCGCTTCTCTAATAATTAAGATTTTTTTGCTAACTATTTACAGAGGAAAGGATGCATAACAATGAAAATTCAATGGGAAATATTAATATGTTCTTGGATGACCAGAGATATTTTGTTTGCACTTCTGAAGATGTAGTTTCAGTTATTTCTTCAATCAATTGTAGCAATCCAATTGAATGCAAAATTTTAGAAAAGTGCCTTAAAGTAAGCATTCTTAATTAAATCAGCTTTCTATACAAGCATTTCAAAAATACACGAGTGTTACGTATTTTAAAAATTCATAGAGCCCTGATTGCACCGAGCCACATTCATGCAAATGTTTACAAAGAGGTTATTCTTGTTCGAAATCGTTTAAAATACAACAAAATGTCACTTTGGATGGATGCGCCAGAATTCCAACAAATACAAATGGAGGAACGGTCATTTGTTCCAGTAAAAATCGCACGGACAGTAAAATCATTCGATATTTCAGGGGACTCAGTGGCAATATCGGTATTTTCCTAAACGAATTTAATGGTACAATTTAATTCAAGATAAAAACTATCTCACTTTTTACACTTTAGTGACAAACTGGACCAAGGAATCTGTAATTAATGATGTCCTACGGGTATCCTCCATGTTCAACCATTCTGACACGATTTTCTACGTGGGAGAAGAAATTGAATTTATATGTGTTGCCAGCCCTTTTGTGTTCTCAATGGGATTCAAATGGTTTGTAAGACTCTCAAATGGAACATTAATGCATCCTAAACTCGTTGGTGAGTAATAAAACACAGAGACAACCAATGTAAAAGTTATTCCACACTCAAATATACATTTTTCTTTACAATTGTAGGTATTCCGTCTTTGGTACAAGATGAAAAGACAGGAATTATCAAAGAAAAGGTTAAAATCGTTATCTCGAATCCAAATATCGTTGGAATAGTTTGCGTAGCTCCAATGTGGAATGATCTCTTGTGGATCAATGCTACCGAAACGCTTGCCGTTAAAGGTAACGCCTAAAACACTTGGTAAATCATTCTACATATTGTTTTTTGACATAAAACGTGAAAACATTGCAGATAGCGTGATGCCAGAATTCGTAGACCCCACCAACGTAACAATAGTTATCAGCATTCACGACCACAATCACACGTTAAACTGTGCCGCAAGGGGTTTTCCTCAGCCAGACTTAATTTGGTTAAAAAATGGTGAAGTAAGCCACTATGCATTATTTAGTCGATAATACATTTTGTTTGCACTTGTATTATGTGTAGGTTCCATTAGATTGGTCATTCATGAGCCAGGAAATCATAAATTTATAATTTTCAACTGTCTAGGAGTTCATCACAGACTTTCACTATGATAATAGTGTGGACAATATCACCAAGTCAATGATTGTGTTAAAAGAGTTTTCCTTATCGGATGACGGATCTGTCTACACCTGTAATGCTTCAAATCCCCGGGGGCAAATTTTTAAAACGTTTACAGTGGATGTGTACCGTAAGCTTGAAGACATTTCAAATTCTGATATCATTATGCAAGCACCTGTGATTACGATTAAAAATATTATTTTCAACTCCATAGATGAAAATGTTTCTACCACTTGTGATTCCATAATAAATTATAATATGCACATATTTTTACATATGCTTAATTGCATAATGTGATATAAAGAACAGTTAATAATTGCGATTCTGTATTTTAGAATCACCAACAACACTTGTGTTCTCCCTGACTGGGTTTGCAGTTTTCATCTGCTTCAGTCTGATCATCACTTTATTCTTTACTTTGTGTAGAAATTTTAGAAGCAAACATGTACGCAATATATTTGCCAATTAATTCTTTACACAGATTAATGAAGAAATTATTTTATGATTTGTTTAACTAATTCATCCATTCTAGATAAGGTACATATTCCACATGAGCGATGTTGATATTGAGGAATTTGAGAATGGAAATCCAGAAGTCATGAAAACGTGTTCCGATGAGTACCAAAAGGCTTTGTATTTGCCTTACGATAAAAATGTAGAAATTCGTCCCGAGAACTTAATAATTGGTATTTTTCCTTTACCCGTTATCTATTTAGAATTTAATTTTACAATTTATTATTTTTTGCTCAAATATATCCAACAGTGTTGTTATTAGTGCGAAATAAATTTATTCGCCCTTTGTACATTAGATTACACTACAATTCTTGGCCAGGGAGAATTTGGTGTCGTTTTAAAGGGGAAACTGATTCAAAACCCCGGCTCCGTCCCTGTTGCAATAAAAACAGTCAAAGGCTCAAGTACAAATCACCTAAAGTCATTACTCTCCGAATTGAAGATACGAATTTACATTGGAAACCACGATAATGTTGTCAATCTTCTTGGGGCAGTCACTAAGCATATTGTTGATCGTAAGAAACATTTACCGGATGTAGCAAACGAAATAAAATGCACAAATCGAATCCCATTTGTATAACTACTATGAAATTTCAGGCAATGTGTCCGTGGTGCTCGAGTACTGTCATTTCGGCAGTATAGAGAAATATCTCAGAGGTCACAGAAATGCATTTTTAAATGAATTCGCCCCTGATGGAAGTAGATTATGCACAAATTCTCCGTAAGGCACACATAAAATTCACGAGGAACATTATTCAAAGTAAATTTACAATTACTCACACCAGCTTTTTTGTGTTTTCTAGGCAAGAGAATTATGTGAGGATCGAATATCTAGTGAAAACGACAGATCTCATTTTGTGGGCGTGTCAAATTGCCAAAGGCATGGAGTTTTTAGTTAGCAAAAAGGTGAGTCACCATTTTCTTGGAAGAGTCAGCAGTATTTTTTAGTATCCCATTCAAATTAACCTTTTTCTTTACAATGTATTCTGGAATTGAAGGTAATCCACGGGGATTTAGCCGCAAGAAACATTTTACTCACCGAGAATCATGTTGTGAAAATCACAGATTTTGGGTTATCTAAGAATCTGTACAATTACGCCAACAATTACGTCACTAAGAGAAGTGTAAGCTGTAGACGCTAATTAAAATCGTGCTGTGACTTGACAGGTGTAAACAATTCCTTGTTATTAATGTGTGTGCACTTATTTACAGGATGTTCCTCTGCCTTGGCGTTGGTTGTCTTTAGAAGCACTGCGAGATCAGTCATTCTCTGTTCATTCTGATATTTGGGCGTATGGTGTCACCCTGTGGGAGTTGTTCAGCCTGGCAGAAACACCATACCCCGGTGTTGTTTTCAATGAAGATTTTCTGAACAATCTCATTGAAGGGCAACGATTGGGCAAACCCAAGTACTCGAATTATGAAATGTAATAAACTAGCAAATTCTTACATTCCTACGAACACTTCGTTTTAGTATCTAAACATACATTTTTGTGCGTATAAAATGTACTTAAAAATTTA
>JABASC010000114.1:0-65456 GCA_019776185.1 Plutomurus gul
AGAGAGACAGGTTTCATCAATAGTTGTGTATAGGTACGTGTATGACGTGGTTATTGCAATAAAAGCCTGTTTCATTTTTCATTTCTCCAGTAGTAGTAAACTATATGTAGTTCAGGGGTGACTTCAATTTGTCCACACCAACACAAATTTTTACTACGTATTTGTATTTTTTAAAGTAGTAGATACTTTCTAGCTAACCGACTTTGGTTTGTTAAAATCTTTTCGAGTGGTAATCAAAAAAAGAGTACTGAGACTAACATGAGATGTTGGTGAGCACAGAGCAATATGCAGAATCTTGTTCAAGCTTTTGTGTCCATATTTGTGGGTCTTTGTTGGGTATATAACGAAAAACAAAATGAGATAATAAATATTTCTGAATTAGGCTGCATTCTAGTTTTGAACGTTGGAAGCCACCTCGTGTGTTGTAGCTTAACTAGGAAGTTTTGCATGTTTCCCGACGGATCTCGTTGTCAGAGCAATACTGTAAGAGAAAAGTCCTCCACATAAACCATATCTCATGCCTCAAACGTAGGTTCAATGTAAAATACACGATGAATAGGCGGTCCAATGTAGCATAGTAATGTGCTGTAACCCATCCTCTCTGTATAATATAGTCTGCCACTTGTTGTCAGATGTATAGCAGCTCTGACTACATTTACCTACAATTTTATTTGTAGGAATCGGCTTAAATTTCCTTTAGACGTGTGTCAGTACACAGTCAGTGAAAGCAATGGCGTCTGAACTGGATGAACCCATTTCTGACCAAGAAAAGGTAATTTCAATTAAATATTTCAAAATTTATTCGATGATTACTGCCTGTGGTTATTCAAAGTTTTGTGTTGCAGGTCAGAATCGTTTCCGATTTCATTCTTCATTCTCCACCCGGCGAATTCAACGAAGTTTTTAACGGTACGTATATACCCAATCTACACTAAGGGCGTAGACCTTCAAACTAATCAAGTTCAAATGAAGTCATTATAACATTGAAAACGTGTCAACATACATTTGCAAAATATTATTCCAGTATCTGTCTTGAACTTACTTTTGTTTTTTGGTTCGATTAAATAATGGTATACGAGGTGTCATTCATTTGGAATGGGCACACAAAATAGTGTATGAATATCTACTAAATGTCAAAACTCAACTGTTAGTTTCGTATACGTAAACATTGAGTGCCTCTACGATATAAATTTCGGTATCGGAGGGACATGTATAAACATTTCATTTGAAGAGTAAAGATTTTATTGTGTTCAAAGAAATTTGAATTTTGAGAATCAGAAGTAGCAAATAATTTTAATATAATGGTTAACATCAATACTGTTTATTTTATGACACACATTAGAAACTCATACAGAAATCGAATTTTGAATTAAAAAATGTTTTATGATTTCAGATGTGCGAACTCTTCTAAACAATGACACACTACTTAAGGAAGGCGCTTCAAGGTAATCATGTTGATTTTAAATATACATAAAATATAGGCGTACCCTTAATGCAGTAGATCTACTGTCGAAAATGAAGTCGAAACTCAAAATTTTAGAGAAAATCTCTTTCGGTTTATAAAGTCGGCTACAGACCTGTAGACGGTCGACCTTTTCCGACTGTCTAAAGAGACATTCCGAAAATTGGACTCTGTGTTTCTGAATTACAATATAATTTACTCGCTCTTTATTTCAGTGCGTTTGCCCAATACAATAAGGACCAGTTAACACCTTGTCGGGTCGCGGGAAGCGACCAGCAGGTTCTTATAACTGAGCACAATGATTTGGGGTCGGGCAGATTTTATGATCCTAGAACCAAACAATCCTTTCGTTATGACCACTTGAAGAAAGAAGCATCTGATTTCCAGGTACTAGTAGTCATAATGTTTTACAATTAATATTTAAGGTTTGTGTATTTTGTATAGGGGGGAAACAATTTATTATTTTATTTATTTAACAATTTAAAATGAATAAATTTGCATGAATTTTTGCAATGATTTGTAGCCTTGGGAAGCAGATAGAAAAAGTGAGCCAATGAGGTCTTCCTTAGAAACTGAATTCGGTAATTATGTTTCTCAACACTATCCTCATGGTGGATTTTCCGTGTATGCTCGCTCATCTGGCAATATTGTTACACTTGTGGCGTGCGTTGAAGATCACCAATTTCAGCCTAAGAACTTTTGGTGAATTGTGAACCCACATTTAACAGATAAATAAAGTGTAAATAAATGTATATTTCAATTGCTTTATTTGTTTTGAAGGAATGGACGTTGGAGATCGCAATGGACTGTTAGCTTTGATCCAAGTGCAATAGGCGAAAGTGTAGAATTAAAAGGCGTTATTAAAGTTCAGGTGCACTACTATGAAGACGGCAACGTACAGCTTGTTAGCTCCAAGGATGTTAAACACAACATTCAAGTTTCTGTGAGCGCTCTAAAATCCTGTACAATTATTCGTTTTAAAAAGTCAAGTAGTAATCATAATCCTTTTTCAGAATGACTCGGAATTTGCATTGGAATTTGCAAAAATTGTGGAAACTGTGGAAAGCGATTACCATAATGCACTCAGTAAGTTTCTAAATTATTGTGACATTGATTAATCTGAATTTTGTTATACTTAAGTGTTTTCTTAATGTGCGTCTAATGAAGCACATTACCCGTAGCCATTAATTTCCCTGGCATGTAGAAAGCCTGAATATAAGAGTAGGCCAATTAACATTATCTCGTTAATGTCTAAATATAGTGTTACCAACATAAATTTGTAATTTCATTTTCACTTTAGAAATTTTAGTACATTAAATTACAAATAAAAGTCTAATTTTGTTTGATACGAAGTGAAAATTTTACGAGTGATTCAGCAGAATAGACATTGTCAGTAGTATAAACTACCAAAAAGTCATCACATGCGGTAAAATTTTCAAGGTTCAAAGTATTTGAGAAAAATGTGATAATATTTAATATGAAACTCGTAAATTGACTGAAGCAATAGTCTACGTGGTCTTCTGGTAATGCCCCAGAACCGAATCCCTCTAATTAAAAGGTCATACAGTAAATATTTTTTCGAAAGCCGCATGCACAGAAATATTTCTTATTAATGTGGATTATTAACAGTGAGCTTATTCATTCCATTTTGTAGTAATGGCGTTTTAATTGTTTTGACCACCCAAAGTTATGCGTGAAAGTTGCGTTACTGATTCTCAGGGGTCAAATTTCTTGTATTCATTTATACTATTACCACGGTATTATACGTCATACCATACCATATCAATTCAATTCAATTCATTTCAAAGCTTTATTGTCATATCAGTCAGCGTATTGGACATACTGTTCTCCCCAAATAGACATAAATATACATGAATAAATTAACTATAGATAGGTTACATAAAGTCAATTCATAGAACAAAAATAATAAGTAGATGATAATTAATATTAGTATTCTATGAAGAACAACCTACTTTGAAAACCTTAGATTGAAGATTACGTAATGACTGTTTGAATTTGTTTTTGTTTTAGGTGAAAACTATCAAACAATGTCAGATACAACCTTTAAAGCCTTAAGACGTCTCCTACCAGTGACTCGTACTAAAATTGACTGGAATAAGATTGTCTCGTATTCGATTGGAAAAGAACTTCGAGCCCAATAAAGAATTCCAATTGTTTGAGTTCCCGCTTTGGGATTCCCGATAAACTAAATCCCATCAATCATGTCATAAATGCTAAAAATACACTTTAATTCCTTAATAACCATCGTTAGAAGTAATTGTTTCCTATTATGAACTACCTATATCTTCTAATGTATCACCATAAATTGCATATAAAATTTACATGTAACGTGTACAGTAATTTAAACATAGATTCTAGTTGTTTCTTATATATATGTTCTATTGAAATATTTTATGTGTATACTAAGAATACGAGCAAGTGTAATGATGTAAGAGCACCTGTCGTAACTCTCGTACGTACTTTGTAATTTTTGTTGTGAGCTACCCTACTAATTTTTGGGAGCATTCGACGTGCATGTAAGTCTCCATATACATATTTGCATGCTTTATTTATGAAATTACGAAGAATAGAAATGAAAAAAACGTCTGGAACACGTTTCAATTTTATATAGAAATATATATTATACACTCTGAGTGTACGCTAAAATTATGAGAACTAGATATTCGAAATGTCAAACCTAAATAGATAGATATTTACTATAAAAAATTTTTACCCTGTGAAATTAGAATTTGGAAAATGAAAGAGTATGTAATGGGGGAAATTGTGAACTTGTGTGCTAAGCATTATTTTCTAATGTGGAACTTTATTACCATGTGTCAATGTCAACGTTATGAATGGATGTTTGTGAAAGTAACTATCGCCGAAACTACTGTCTAGCAGGACAGGGCCAAACAAAAGTTGTAATGTACTAAATGTTATGTACTACGATAGAATTCATTACTAGCGAGTTGAAATACAAATGTAGATCGAGAAGCCCATTTACCCGAAACGTGCACACCAAGTCAAATCAAGATAATTGCAATTTTTTAGCCTTATGGCAATTAGTGTAGTTAATTGGCAAAAGTTCAAAAAACTTTGTAATGCAATTTGCTCCCATTGGCAGCCCATTGGAAGCCCCTTCATAATTTATTCGAAAACAACCAACATTTCAAATGCATGCCATGAGCCATACAATACAGCGCTAAAGCAAGGAGTCTTCTATCGCCTGCTATCATTACGTCCCTTACCTCCAAAATTCTCCTCAAAAACCATAGCGTACGCTAAGGTCTAGATCGCAGACCTCTGTGGATAGACCAGATTTTATATAAATATCCGTATACCTTTGTACTGTAAAACTATATCTTCCAAATAAATTCTATAGTCTAGAGCTAACAATACGTACATGTTTGTAATATCGTAAGTGCATGCTACCAATATATGTACATTCGTGCGTTATTATATTAATTGTCGAAGTTGAATTTTCCAACAAGGATGAATGAATAAATTATAATTGATTGCGATACTGACTTTGGAGAATATTTCATCGTTGAAGGGCTCTGCTCATACAAAAACTCCGCTGCACCACTGAGAACAGACGACGAGTAACAAATTGTCAAGTGGTACTCACATTCTCCTTGTTCACTCTACAGTTTCAAAGATTTCACTTTGTCTCCTATTATACATCGCCTTCACAATGCCCTGCACAACGTGCAAGCCACGGACGCTACTCTCTGCCTGCCAGCTTTATATCCACATACTATTATTATTATTATTGTGCGTCCCCAATCTTCTCTCTACACTACACTACTACCACCAAGCACCCATAATAATCATAATAATGTTAAATAATATCAAAGCACTACTAGTACTTCCTGTACAACTCAACATTGTTATATATTTCTGGTGACGACGCAATGATCTCGACTTTGTCAAGTAGTGGCAGCAGCAGCAGCAGCGGTGGTGGTGGTAGTGTAGGTAGTTATCCTCCAGTGCAAGGGCAGAGAGCAGCAGCTCACGACAGAATTTCTAAAACTTTTATTACTTGGTACATGGTGGACGAAAGGATCTCTCAGAATTCTCATTTGATTACGGACAAGGCTCATAGAGTACATCAATTCTCTCACTCACTCACTCACTCAGCAAGTCCGTCCCCTGCACATTCATACGAACATTCATACGACCAACAAGTACACAATAAAAGGCAAGAATCCCGACCAAATCTAAGAGCAAGATCATCATCATCATCATGCACAGGGATAGATCAAGTGCTGGAGCAATAACAGCAGGAATACTGGAATTTGACACTTGAAAGGTTGGCTATTTGGAACGTAGTATACATAGTTTACTTCACAGAGTCAGCCGAGTGCTATCAGAGACGAAGAGCGGTGCTGTGGATCTGGCCGAATAGGGCACATAGCATTATATAATATTATAGAGGTCGGTGTACTTAATAGGTTATCTGTAGGTATGTTGAAATATTATAGTTGGAGCCTGTTCATGAACTGCTCAGCACACACAGAGTGAAATCAGGCCTGGCCGTCGTCGTCGTTCTTCGTCCGTGTGCACGGATCGACGATGAGATAGATTGGAATGGATGGAATGGAGAAATGGAGTGGATACCAATGAAATGGGACTATATGGGAAAAGGAAAACATAATCATGGAAAATGCTCGCATCTTATCTAAGGTATGCCAGCCACCACTAATATATAATGGGGAGGCGAGGAATTCAAGGAACAAAGAATTCGACCGTGTTCCGTACTAAAAGTACTAATACGTTTGTTATGTGCTCTCTCTATACCTGATACACTATATACAATATATATATATATACAAATAAGTACTCGGTGAATGTAGCATCTCACGCCGCTTATACGTTCCTATCTGTCTGCGTTGTTGTTGTTGATGTGGCGTAATAATGGATGGATATATTATGGTGGAGATACAGGACAGAGAGCACAACAGTCGGCACACATACACAAGATAGAGCTGCTAGTATCAATAGAGTCAGGTAGGATTGAGGCTAGTTTCATGTGTAAACGGAGCAGCAGCAGCAAGAGAAGAAGAAGACGAAGAGCAAGCAAAGCCAGAGAGCAGGCAGAGCAACAGCAACAAAGTTGATATTACAATGGAGTGTAGAATTTAATATAAGGTGGTGGTTTTAATAGTACAGGGAACATGTATGCATATGCACAGGTAGTAGTAGGTATATTGAGAGACCGGTGTGTCAGTCTGATGTAACATCACATAACATAGTATGTTGAGTGCGGTGGTGGTGGTGTGGCAAAGAGGCGAGGCGGTGTCCGTCTCTTTGAGTAGGATTATTAGAGGCTGTGAGGCCGCACTGAATAAGTAAATCCTCTGATGATGCTGCACTGGGTGCTAATGACTCACGGTACGGTGGTTGCTTTTTGGTAGGAGTTAAGCCCATTTCCTGAACGTGATGAAAATTTGCCTTTTCTCTTTTGTTATTTCACGAAATGATTCATCTCGGCTAACTTTACTTATCTGCCAGCTATGCCTGGCTCTTCAGTCTGGTATGCGTGCATCTTTCTCTCACAGTGTCGAGTACGTCCATTCTGTCTAGTCTAGTAGTATGTGCTGTGGAGGTGGGAGAGTCAACCAGCGGAGACCATTGTTATCTCGATGAGCTGTAGACACACAGAGTGAGAGAGAGAGAGAGAGAGAGAGAGAGAGAGAGAGATGAGCGCGAGGAGAGGCAAGAAGCGGTTCTCTCAATGTCCATCCCTCCGGAATCCAACAGAGAGTAACATCTTCATGGGACAGTCATCGTCACTCTCATGAGTCAACTTGTAATAGTCAACTGTTGACAGAGACCAAAGGCTGACAGGCGTCATCAGAATCACTCACTGGTCGCTCTGACGTGTTCACCGGTCGCATTACACACTTTTATTATATATATACCTTATATTATATATTATATATGTGTACAGGTCTGTAAGCTGAGAGATTGGAAGGAGTACGTGTGCAGGATGGATGGAGACCGGATGACATATGATACCCAGTGGAGACTGTTCATCTCGTAAGAATACTCATGCTGCTAAGACGTTGTCACACGAAGCAATGATTAGGAGCCAGAAGACGCAAATCAGCGAAAATAGACGAGCACTTTGTCGCCTGAGCCAGAATGTATGTATAAACAGTGTGTAATAATAATGTTGTAATCCCGGAGACAGAGAGAAGAGAGTGTTGGTGTTGCCAAAGTATCTGTGCAGATGATGGCTATGGTACATGGAGCAGCGTATAGGCACGGGTAATGTGAGTGTTCGTGTGGTTGCGTCCTCACCATTTCATAGAGGACGATAATGTGTAATTCTTATGTAGGCGAGCAACTGTGGGAATATTAAGTAAAGCAAATTCATTAAGTCATCATCATCACAACTACGAGTTAGGAAGTTTAACAACCAAGTTCCCAGATCACCATTCACCACCACCACCATTATTATTATTATTACCATTACAGAGGCAGAGCGGCCGCTAACTAAACAATGGGAAGGCTAAAACGAAAGTCAGGCCAAATCAAGTCAAACAAAGTGGATAGGTACGGAGACTTCATATTAGGAGGTCTGTGATCTGGTGAAATAGAAAGTTCCATTCGACTCGGCCCGACAGATGAGGGATTATTAGTAGTAGATCCACGTACAAATGAGTATGCCGTTTGAGCATAAGTCGAGCGGAGGAGCCTATGACCAAGCCTCGAAAGTATTAGGCCAACTTGTGCCTTTCCCTCCACTCTCACACACACACACACACAGCCAGGTCTCACATCGCATAATGTTGTCATGATATCACCAATTTAAAATCTATGTGAATAGATTGCATCTATCATTGTAGCTCAATCTCTCTCTCTCTCTCTCCCTGGTACGTATGTGCTGTAAGAGCTATGTAGCATCAGAGGAAACATTATTACATATAAGTAGAGAGTTATATATTATATAAGTTTAGATGGTCTAGGCTTGACCACCACCACTACCATGTACTACTATAGCAGACTACTACTTACTTACTTTACTGCTGCTTCTACTACTACTACCGAATTTCGTAATACCCCACGTAGTCTTATGTAATTTAGCGAACAGGCAAGCAATATGTGAGGATAGAGCTGAGCAAAGTGGCAAACTGACAAAATCCATTCTTATCCCGTCGAATAATGGTGTACAGAGAGTGGCTTTGAGAATCGATAACGCAGAATCACATAGCCACATGGAATCACAGAGAGCTTACAAGAAATCATAACGTTAATATGGTCATAATAATGTCCGTTCGGATGGAACCCTCACACACACGTCACACTTCACAATTACAATGTATGTACAGAGAGCATGTCTCTCTGCCAACACACAGACACGATGGCAGACTGTCCTCTCATAAACCACCATAGAGTGTACGTAGAACATACGATGTAGAAGTGGAGCTGTGGAGATGTGGAGAAGTGGAGAGACGCAGAGGAGAGGAAAAAACTAGGATTAACATTCCTTCCAATTTGATCCCATCTGCTTCCCCAAACGCCTTCGCATCCACTTTATTTCATCCGAGTCAAATTGTCTGAGAAATGAATCATACATATATACCAGAATAGAGGAGAATGCAAGAGAATAGAGGAGAAGCCAGAACGAATTTGGGGCCAGAGCACAGCGTAAGAAACTCGGCCTAAGTACAGGTTGACACGTACGCATTGTGCACACACAGTGTCTGCCTAAACGTGACATTATCTACACTTGTAAACTACAAAGTGTATCTATTTGCACAAAAAATTGTCAACAACTTGACTGCATCGTCAGGTCGTTTCTTTATCGTCTGCCTTTGCGTCCCCATTGCATTCCACACTCTATTATCCACACAAACACAGAATAACATTGTTATTACTATATGTACATATATAGGTGCTAGGACTCTATACTACTTACGGACTGACTATATATAATATTTACTGCTGCTGCGATCGTACGGCTTGATGAAATATATCTGTTTTTCTATGTGCACCTCTCACATTCTAATCAGTTCTTACACAAAACATTATTCTGTGTGCAGTAGCGAAGAAAAAGTGCAAATTTGCAGAATATTATTATGCTAAGCAGCAGATCTGCAGATCCAGCACAGAGGTACGCGTCCCCAATATGCGTGCACAGACGGAGACCAGTCAGAAATGGAATGTCATGCTGTTGTCAGCTTACGTAAATAATATCATCTCATATACACATAGAAAAAAAAAGTATACAGATTCTGTATTAACACGACTATGACTAGCATCACGTTCATTTGAATGTATTACCGTATTACATTACACATTGAATGGCTAATTGTGAGTACGTACGTGCACGGCTATTAGTGAAATCTCAACTCACTGCCCATTGTTATTACATAGAGTTACAACTGTTATGATCGTGGTGAAGATAATGGCTAACAAAGCACAGAGAACGTTGTGCTCACTCCGTTCACTCTAACGTTCCCCCACTCTCTGCACAATGCTGAACATGACACTATTGATGTGAGAACAGTTTGATAATTTCTTCATTGATCATTGTCACATGACAGAACTAGGACTAATAATCCAAAGTTATAATTGTAAAATCAATCATTCGCTTACAGATTCCATTGCCTATTACTATATTTCACATGTACATAATGTACAAGCATTCAACAACGTTCACAATCATCTATCCACATCTTTAGTATCTACCTCTCTCTCTCTCTCTCGCTGGCTAATAAATAACGAAGGAATGATGCAGTGAAATATTTATGTAATAAGAGCAACAGCGGTGTCTATATGTATACATAGCTCGATTTAACTAAAACACTAATGTTTTCAGAGGCTACTCTCGAAACACATTATCTCTGGTCGTCGTGTCTGCTGTTGTCTGTGTGCATGCACACAAACACAGTACACATAGCAATATGTCGTATCTTATTCTGTTAATTTGATGGCGAATTACTCGGAGCAGTTATGCAATGTAATTGGATTTTCAATTCAATATGTATACAGTTTCATTATCGTACGCGTCGAAAATGGATCCTGTAGCTTATAGGCTCTTCTGTGCTGGCGTCTAGAGATCCATTCAATTTTGTACGCACACAGGTATACACGTACACATACGTAGTTAGACAAACACATTACCATCTTATAATGACCGTGGAAATAGATGTTCTGTCAGTAGGCAAGAGAGGAACGTCAGTTCACGACCAGACACTACCTATTTGCATCTCCGTTTGCGTATACATTCAGAGAGAACGAGAGAGAGACACAGAGAGAGAGAGAGAGAGAGAAGCGAAATGTGTACACTCTCAACATCAATGGTAAAGGGGGCATTCTAAAATGCATTTGCATACTTGGCTGCGTATATTTGGAATTTCGTTTTGGATCGTTGATATTGGAATGGAAATGGACTATTTGTAACAGAGAAACATGCAATGAAATGCAACATGCTTACAAATATAGGAGCAACATCTGCATACGAAAGATAAGTACTGTGTGGATGTATAGTGGTGTGTCTGTTGTTCTCTCTCTCTCTCACTGTGTGTGTGTATGTGTGTGTAGACAGATAGTTCTGATAAAATACAGCCACAGCACACAGATACAACTTCTACAACACAAACAACAAAAGAGCAAAGCATCTGTTCATGGTATGTCGTCTTCCTTTGCGTTTCTTCTCTCTCTCTCTCTCTGTCCGTACATCTCTGCTCTTCACGTAAATGGAGATCGAACGTAATGCTGTAATGTAATATTAGTGCAGAAGAAGAAGAAGAAGAAGAAGAAGAAGAAGGCGAAGACGAAGAAGAGGTGAGGTTTCCAGACAAATTAAAATAGGCGAAGAAAGGGTGTGTTGTCTTCTGCTCTATTGTTGATTTGATTGCATGTATCTTTGCATGTACACTCTCCTAAATGTCTATGTGTGTGAGTGTGCATTTATATTCGTAGTCAGTAGGACAGGACAGGACAGGACAGATAGGGAAATCTAACCAGGTAACTATGTGTACATCTTTGTCTGCTCACCTATACTACTATATATGTAGAATCTTCACTTATCACTTACATAGGAATATTCCTCACAGCATTTAATCCTCCACCACCACATTACTAAACTATATACTATAGGAATAGTATGTATGTGTGCATGCAGAAGAGGATCCTGAGTGCATCATCTAAAGTGTAAGCAAAGTAATGACACTTAACAATTACAGCCGCCAATGTAGTGTAATGCAGTCTTAGTCGGTGGATGATACAATTTAAGTGTATTTTAAGAGTTTACACATAGCAGAGCACAGCAAGTGATCTGTAGATGTCGATATACCTTGACTGTGTGTCTCTCTGTCTGCGTGCTAAGGTCTGCCTGTTCGTTGATAGTACATATAAATTGTCTGTACATATATACATAAGTATGCATCTAATAGTAATTGGTTTCATTTCGGCTTGCTTAGCTAATATTATAATCCTTCTTATTACGTTCGCGCTAGCGTACGATTGCTTTGTTTGTGCTGAGGATTGAGGGCATTGCATTTTTCTCCGCTGCTTCTTTAGTCCTAGTCACTGCTCAGTTTATACGGCTTCCCTTATCAACCACAACTACTACTACCACCATAATATACATCAGTTCTCAAGTTTTGAACTGTGAGTGAGTTTTGTCGAGTGGTCTGCTGTGTTCATGGGAAAGCAGAAAGAGAGATGAGCCAGTAGTACTGTGTGTGTGTGTGTGTGTGTGTGTGTGTGTGGACTGGTGGTATAGTTTGGTCTGGTCGAGCCGTGAACTGAACTCCTCTTCCTTTAATGAAATAAGCTCTGTCTTCTTCTTTTCTTGTCCATTACGTTGGCTTACTAATCGTGTGCATTAGTTGCAATGCGTTCTTCTTCTCTCTGTGGCTCAAATATGGACTGCGTTGCTGAGCATGCCATGAAGGAATGGGTCGCCTCTCAACTTGATTTCCACTCACTCTCATATACATATAAGACTTGTACGTGGCCACTCTCAACTCTACAACACCGCTGCTCTGCAATAACACAATGCAATAATAATACACACATATGTACATACACATAAATATGTATTATGTAGATGGCTGTTACTAATACCGAAACGTTCCTCTCTCTCTCTCTCTCTTCTCTCTGTCTTCGTTATGTACATTAAAAGTTGAGAGTTGTCTCCCTCTCTCTCTCTCTCTCTTTGATTGCATCTGGTATGTATATACTGTGCTGTTTGTTGTATCCCATTAGATTACATTTAGGTTCTAGTACGAAATGGAAGCGAAACAAGGCAAAGTGTATATAAGCCTTCGAGGAACAATACAAAATACTCCAAGAAGACAAGACAACTACGAGTTGGCAAAAAGCATTGCATTTATAAGATGATTATGGGAGCCGTGAGAAAAGAAATGAGCTTCGTTCGGCAGACCTCTGTTCTATATCGCCAAATTAAAACCTAGAAAGCTGGTTTAGCAGACTTGTCTTGTACTCTGCTCTTCTTGTATAGTTGTTGTCCTGTCTATGTACTGTAAAAGAAGACTGTGTGTGTGTGTGTGTGTGTGTGTGGAAGGGCAGATTTTTTAGTCTAATCGTTTCTTCACTTGATATGCATAGTATACATAACTACCAGCTACAGACTACATACCAACATTGCATTAGTCGACAGAGAACATCCATACGTATTCTCCTACATTCTCACACAACATTATACATGCATGCATACATACATATGTAATTCATGGCAGTAGATGCCGAATAATACACAGTCGTACACATTGTGTTCTTGTGCCTACTACTCTTTTACCAGAGTACATACATACATAGTGGTAGATGTATGTGAGTGAGTGAGTGAGAAGACGACCGGACAGACTGTGACCTATACACATTATGGACATATACCTATACATTATTATACATATTTATACACTTACATCGCTATGTAAATGCGCTACGAGCATAAATGCTATTACCTGACCAGATAACTATTGTCTACTAGATGTTTAAAGTATTTCAAGTTTTCCTATGCATAAAAGTGGTTATATTATGTTCTTGTACACGTTTCTAGGTTCCTATGTTTAGTTGTGTGTGTGAGTGTGTGTTTGGATCGCTTTGCTTTGATTAGAATATAATGCCATACTACATTGGGATTTACATTAGCTTGTGCCCTAGCGTTCGCTGACTCAACCGAAGATCTCCCAGTCAACTTTCAAGTCACTCATCCAGAGCTCTGAATCGAACGCAACAATGTATATACTTGGCTGTTTCCATAATATGAGACTGTGCACACACCTTCCGCAGACTATCATTCGTCATGGCAGTCGGTGAGGTTCACTTTTGGGTAGATTCACTTGAGTGCTAAGTCGTCTAGTCTAATTTTTCGATGCTGCCACCACCACCACCACCACGGTGAAGTACTCTGCTGGCCTGGCTGGCACAGTCACCGTCTACCCACTTTTCCCTTCGAATGTGCCCTGCTACTGCCGCTGCCTTCCCTTCACTCACACAACCACCACCACCATAAATATACAGGGAATATGGCATTAGAGGAGAAGGCGCACAACAACGACGAGAATAGGAAAGTTGGGAAAGAATGGTTTTAAATGCTACCCTCTCAGAGCTCGGTCTCAACCTCGAAGTTCTTTTCATGGAGGAATGGAAAAGCAATAGATTTCATAGTGTATTTAACTATGTATGTATGTATATGGTATCCCTTGTATATCCACTGTATACGCGTATACAGAGTGAGAGAGCAGTCTGGCTGGTCTGGTCTAGTCAGTTGTTGTGTTGTGCATGTATTGTCGTTGTAGGCATGCAGTCAAGCAGTTTCGACTCTGACAAAGCAAAGGCAAGTAGGTAATATAATGGAGTATAATCGGAGTACAAATATATTAGGACTAGGTAGAGAGAGAGAGAGAGAGAGAGAGAGAGGATTGAATAGGCCATTCCATGCAAGCATATAATAAAATACTCAAGAGGAAAAGACCCAGGAGCCATGGTGAAGTCGAGGAAAGGAAACCACCCCCATTAGATGTGGATGTAAGTAACCCCCTTGAATTTCACGATGGAATGTTCTCTTGCCAAGTCTCCTAGGACGGGATTTTTGGAAGAGTTGTTCACTTCTTACATTACAACAACAGCAGGAGAGAAGGAGAGAGTTTCCACCAAGCTTGGCATGCATGACAGGGACAATGTAAACCTGTATGGCAGTAGTGATCGTGGATGGTGGTGTGGTTTTTCGAGAGCTGCATTACACACATGTTGTAATGGCTGAAAGCAAGTTCGTCAGTTGAGAGAACGAGCGAGGGGTTGGTTTCGAGCACTCTGCTCACGCTGAATTGTTCACAGAAACATCACATCACAATTCACTCTCCTCCACTTGCGTATATATGTGTGCACAGCATTATATATCTCTATATGTATGTATATATGTATTTGTATATATGATGTGCATTTACTCTTCAGGTTCATGTTGTTGGCCATAAGAGAGAACCGGAGCCAAAGGGAATTGTTCTTCCACATACAGATACTATATACACTGGCCCTGTACAATGGGGCAGAGCATGTACGTACTTTGACGTTAGCATACACACAATGCACGCAGACACAGAAACAGAGAGAGAGAGAGAGAGAGATACGGATTCGAGCAACGTTTACTACACTCATGAACTGATAGAGGCAACACGGCAAGCGGAATTTGTGTGGATCCTTTGTGTTATAGTTCTTGTGCCTGGCTTCGTCTCTCTCTCTCTCTCTCTCTGACTCTATCTCTCCGTGTTCCTAATGTCTATATGTTCTGGGTTCAACTCTATTATGCTGGCTACCCTATCTCCTCCGTGTTAGTACTAATGCAGTTCGCATCATAGAGGCTGTACACAGATATCGTCTTTTCAATTCCATCTTTAGTGCACTAACTTTAGTTACCATACCTTTGAATCGGTCGTCTTGAGTTCGTGTGTAGGGCTGGCTGTCTTCTCTGCTATATTATTCTCTGTAGCTGCCATAAGAGTTACCTTACCTAATTGTGAGCAGAGAGCACTGTGCTAACAGACTTGGCTCTTATTATCCCCTTGCCTTCGTTTTTCCATCCCTGCAGCCCCGTCTCTCTCTCTCTCTCTCTCTCTCTTTCCGTGGCTCTGGCTCTGCGTATATTATACGTACCATTGGCAGAGCTGCGTTGGCTCCTATCCCTCTATCTTGTGTCTTGAATGTTCACGAGATTCAGTTAGAATTAGATGAATTGCATTGCATTGAATTATATTACATATATATCCACATCGCATAAGGAGACTGACTGAGTGAGACTGATTGTGTTGGTTGTGTGTGAGGGAGACAGGACAGGACAGCCACAAGAAGAAATGTACATTCTAGTATATCATCCGCGTGTGTAGCAGTCATACCTTCTGCAGCTCACTATAAACGAACACAGACATTTTAAAGACAAGATTCAATACTACTACATTATAGTGTATAGTGTTTTCTGTACGACATACCGTGGTACACACACACACACACACACACACACTCAGTGTACATGAACGCTTATAGACCTATATAGACAAGTGAGCTGAGGAGAAGAAGCAATCGAAAGAAAGAAGTTGAAAGACGCAAAGTATCTGTAATCAAGCCAAAAACGTACAAGACATGTATAGCAGCCGAGGCTGTGTGTGGAACAAAGTACGGAGTGGAACAACAGTCCATACCTGTCTGTGTAATATTTCCATTAGCATCGTCAATACACAAGTTTAAGCATTTCGCTTGCTCTCTGTGAGTCTGTTTCCAAGTAGAGTGAGAGAACAACTGCTTTGAGAGCCAACTCAAGAAACAACTCCAGTGAATTCATCGTCAACAAAACGCTGAATGACTTCTTGAGCTAATTCGTCAAAAACTAAGTCGGAAATTTTCAAAGTTCTGCTCGGAATTCTATTCGGTGTCTCCAGTTGTTCAGTGGGTGCTCCACCTCGAAGGATTCTTGAGCTGTTCTCGCCGAAATCTGCATTATTTATTGGAGTGAATGAATGCGATAGCCAACAGTGTGTTTGCATACAACAGGAAAGCACCGTCGTATCAATATTATAAAATATTGCAGTGTACACTCAGCAGTCGACATTCGTACGAGTAATTGCACGCACACAAAGTTCGAAATCAAGAAAGTGCACCAGGAAAATAATAGTCGAAAAGTGTTTCTTTTTATTTTGGAGCTGCGATTGCAACATCATACTCACATCTACAGAAGCAGCAATAAGCAATACTACTGAAAATACAGAAAGTTACAGATATTTTCCTTCAGTTGTTACGAGGATAAATTTCTGAACGCCACATACATAGTATAGTGTGTCCAGTTCCTCGTTGCCATCGTTAAACATGTTTTGAGTTTGTTTTTTCACGTTTTTCAAAGTTCAGTTCAGAGTTGAGACACTTCTCAGCTCTTGCATTCAGTGGAATTTCGTTTTTATATATTTGGAGCGTCGTCCATGCAAGCATGATGGATCTGTTATACTCGGGTAAGTTTATTACGATAATTGAAAAATGCATAACTACGGTCGTGTCAGCTAACTAACTATCCATCATTTAGGGTGCCCCCAAGTGTCCCAACAACAACATTTTCGTCCCACAGAAAAAAAAACAGTGATAAATTTTGGGCTAAAAGTTGGTCACTCATTTTTATAGCATCATAATAATAAGAGTTCTTATTGCAGTGCATTTCGTCGAATGCCAAAGGCAGCAGAAAAATATTTTATAAGAACGACATTGTACATACACCACTATAATATTAAGTTGGCTCGGATATCTTTGCTGCTGCCTATAGTCCAGATAACAGAGAGATAGAGTACAAAGTGAATGATAGAGCCGAGCTAGTAACAAAAGGTTGCTCAAACTTGAGGAGAGGTTTCTATCGTTCGAGTCAGTTAAGACTCTCCGTGTGCTCTTCTGAAGCCTCTATACCTGTAGAAGGCTCGTATAGAGTTAATATCGCCTGGTGACTGTGTGCTCGCTGCTAGTTGCTCAACCTACCTTCTGTGTATACCTGTGACTGCCTGTGTGAGAAGTTGAAAACTCACCTATAAACGTGTATAAAGGAAGAAATGCAATGTGTATATACATACTGATGGTAATAGTAGTAGTTGTAGTAGTAGTAGTAGTAGTAGTAGTAGGAGAGCATATTATACTAATATACTATAAGGTAGGCAGAACAAGTTCACAAGAAGAAACGCTATTGCTTTCTTATACATTCCTCGATGCATAGGTACGACGCATACATACATATCCTTATTATGCATTGCATTGCTGCGTGCATTGTATTGTAGAGTAGAGCGTACGTAACGTAGCGTGTTTTTATAGCCAAAGGAGAGTAAAGGTAGTATTAGCTATTAGCTATTAGGCATTGCCAGCCAGCAATGCATTGCAACTACTTCTTCTTCTTCTTCTTAACGAATCAACGTCCTCCATTTTGCTCTTGCTGGTTCTTGCCGATGGCCTATTGTTGTTTCTAATGCAAATCCCAATTCCTATCATCTTTTCTCCTCTTTATCCTCCTTTTCTACTCCACTGGGTTATTGCTACAGAGAGGAGCAGCACACACACAAGAGAGAGAGAGAGAGAGAGACTCTCTTCTGATGAGATGTATTCACCAGCAATCTCCTTCCATCTGCATCACTCTTTCTGCTGTTAAATGAGTTGAGATATTAGGGCAAACTATTGTCAGCGGTAGTGGGGAGTCACTCTACCAGGGAACACAGTCAGATGCAGTGAATGAGAGAGAGAGAGAGAGAGACATCCGTTCTGCCGTTAACCGAAGTTCACCAAATTGTTCACTTCACCAGAGAGGACGAAAAGGTGGTAGTCGTCGTTTTCGTCGTTTTCGTCGTTGTCGTCGTGGAACACAGAGTCTGCCCAAATATCCAAATATGTATGTACATGAGCATACTTAGTGTAAGCACTTCAATTTGTAGTTGGAGCATAGAGCTGCTAGTAGCTCCAGGAGTGGTCTAGCTTTGTGGGCTCAAAGAACGAAATAAGACATTTTCCGTGCTTATCTTTTATACACATTGTTAAATGATGATGATGATCACCATAATGATAATGATGGGAGTTTGAACAGTAATGTGGCCTGGCTGCTTTACTAAAGATACACAGCTTTTTGCACACACACCGCACCGTGAGCCAAGCCAACCATACACAAGAAGAAGAAAAAGAAGTAGGAGACGACTCTCTGCTGTTTCTATCTAAAAATAATAAAAATGAAGGACAACACACTAATATTAACTGAGCAAGAAGAAGAAGAGAGGAGGGAGTGTGCTGCTGTTTTTCCAAAGAGTGTTTTTCGCAGTTATTATCTAGTAAAAGTATATGCACATGTGTGTGTGTGTGCGGTCCGAGAATATCTGTGTGAAACTTCTATTGCCAACAATAAGAAAGAGAGTGTGTGGTAGATAAAGAAGAATTGAGGATAAGGAAAGTCTAAGCAAGAAATATACAAGAGGAGACAGCCAGATGAGACGAGAGCAAATGATGCGGTTTTTCGACGACTTTTTCCCATCACAAGCTACTGACTAGGACATATCCTCAAAGATAGAGAGCGAGCGAGCGAGAGAGAGAGAGAGCGGGAGAGTGAGAGATAATGGAAAGACAAGTTGGGCCCGAAATATGTTTTATACTTGGGCTACGGATAAGTGAGTGAGTGCAATGAAGTAGTCAGGGAGTGTAGTGTGAAAAACTGAAGAACTATGAACATGAAGTGAGAAAGAGAGAAGAGTCAGATGATCATTTTGGCAAATTTGCTAGCGATAGGATGCGCTATAAAAAGAGTTATGGATGGCGAGGTGGGATCGATCGCTGAGATGCTTGGATGGATTGCATTGCTTGCTTTGGGAGCAATTCCAAGATGGAATAGAAATGTAGAAAAAATTGTCGAGTAAAAAGATAGTGGAATACGTCGTTTTCAGAATGCGTCTATGTATCCCATGTATCCTCTAGTAGTTTTCCTCTCAAATGGAATCTGTTTAGGAGAAATATAGTCTGAAACTACTTAATTCTGCTTTACGTTTCTCTGAGAAAGTCTACCCACTTCCCTCTCTCTCTCTCCAGCTCCAGCTCCAGCTCTCTTTTGCAAAGAGATTTTGAAGGGAGAGAGAGAGAGAGAGAGAGAAGCAGAAGAGTGTACAAAAAATGTTCCCTGACCGCCTTACGCTATGATCCTTCCGGCCAGATTCTTATCCTCCTCCTCCACTTGATTCTCTCTCTCTGGCTCTCTTTTAAAACGAATTCTCTGAAATGAAAGTGGACACCGGAGAAGCTCCTGTAGACCGTTCAACAATGGACATTAGGAAAAGTGAACAGACGTCTGCCTACTTTTCCATTCCATCCTAATCCCAACGAGCAGAACCCATTTACAACATTTAATGTAGTAATTTGCATTATTAGTAGGCTAGTAGCAACGTAGCAGAAAAACCCTACGCTAATACTTACAAGAGAGGTGCACGTCCTTTTCATTCTTCGCTCCGACTTGACTTTCTCTCTCTGACTCTCTCTCTCTCTCACACAGATCAATTTCCATGTTGATCCTTTTCATGAGCCGTGAAGAGTCAAGCTCACCCGTGGTTTTTCTCATTTGACTCCACTCTCCTCTCTCTCTCTCTCTCTCTCTCTCTCTCTCTCTCTCCCTTCCCAGTTACTTACTATTTGTCTTCTTTGCCGTCTGTGTTCCTTAGCGGAAACCGAATCTGAATCTAATTTATCGACAGCGGATGTGATATAATCATATTCCTTTTCCATCTTGTCATACCCATCACCCGCTATCTTTCTCCGGCTCTCTTGTGCTCTCTTGTGCTCTCTTGTAAAGTAGACTCTCGACAATCTACTTATACATCCACCACCAGTGATACTACTATACATTATGCATATATGTAGGTCGTAGCGGCCACAGCACCCACCTCTTCCATTAGTCTCACATCTACATATATCCTTTTGCCTAAGTATCTCCTTTATTTGATAAATTTTCTCTTTATCAGTTCATATTGTAGCAACGTAACAAGCTACTACATCGCATAGCAATCTAATTCCCATCTCTCTTATTCAATCTTGACTCTCTTCTCCAGTCACTGACTGTATAATCAGATTTAACTAACACAATAACTATTCAAGAGGAGATGCCATAAGACGGCCAGGCCAGACAGAAAATTCTCTTGTTCGTTCTCAGTGCACTGTGCACAAAGCAAAACCATCCATAGCTCTCCACTTTAATCTTTGGTCTCCTCTCTCTCTCTCTATCTCTCTGTGCTGCACACAGATATGTATCCATAATTGTGTACTCACTCGTAAAGCTATCATCATCTTCTTCTGCTGCTGCTGCTGCTGCTAATAGAATAGTATTCCCTATCGCACCGTTTATTCCTAAAGGTATGTGTTTGTGGAAATGCTCTTTAATTTTGTCTTGTGTTATGCAAATTTGAGATTGCAATTTGTGCCAAATGTTAATAGGGCAGATATTGGTGGCTGATGAAAATTCCGCTAGTTATCTGGCGAAAGAGCTCGTAAAGTAATATGAGCTTTTCCGTCGACAGATAGTGGATAATGCGCGTAGTATTAGCGAGTTTATATCTTTTCTGTGATGTTGTCGATGAAGTGATAGTGTGTGTGAGTTGCGGAGGCCATGGCATCGTCTAGTGGATAAAGTATAAGGTGGCTAAAAATACTTACGTAGCTCATTTCATAGAACACTGATACTGATTAGATTGGTGACTGTGAACCATTACTCACGAAATCATTCACTATGAAGCTGCATTTATGTATGGACCGCCTCTGTCTCTCCTTTTCTCTCTAAGTGAATGGAAACGGATTTGAGATTGTGTACCCAATTCTCCGTATAGTCAGGTACTTACCAGTGCTCAGCTTACTTGGCTACAACAGATAACTGATGTTTATGTTCATAAAAGACAAGGATCGCTTTCAATCAGTGATGCCATGGCATGCCATGCCAGTACGCCACACCATGCTTCCTACAATAATTTGGTTATATATGAAGTAATGGCACAGGAAGGAACCTGGAGAGCTCTGTTCGTTCCTCTGCACGAAGAATGCTACTAATACTTGTGTAAGTAACCACCTACCACCTACTTCTACTCTTGTACAGTAAAGTCTAATGTGTGCGTACAATTCCACTGTGCTACACAAATATATTTCTCGTTGCTTGCTTCTAAGTACTACTAAGAATTCGTTTCTGCGACGAAGAATCCAGCAATAATTCAGTGTGAGCAGTGAGCGCAGAACTTTGCTCTCTCTCTCTCTCTTCTCTAACTACTTTGACTTACGTAGTAAGACGCCTCTTTGCCAAACTTCTTGTGTAGTGGAGGGAGAGTGGTGGCAGCGAGTGTTGCGAGTGTTGCGTGTGCTGCGTTCGTCTACGAAATGACAAGGTACCTGTCTCAGCATCTCCTTCCTTTTTGCACTAGTTAAAATAATAGCTTTCTGTCATCATAACTGGACTGACTTGGATGAATATTTCTCTGGTGAAATTGAATACATTATTTTTCCAGATGAGTGACGAAAGGATTCTGTTGTAGTGGTGGTGGTGGTGGTGGTGGTGATGGTGGTGCTGGTGGTACCAGCACGCAGTAATGGTCGCAGTAGCTTACGTCTGAGTCAGACCAGAGGCAATGCTAATGGCTTCCTACAGTATTCTAAATGTTGAAAAATTCTGAAGATCTTGTTTCGTTCTTCGTGGGGATTTGCATGAAAGTACGATTAACCGTTTGCGCACAGAGAGCGAGTGAGTGAGAGAGAGTGAGACTGAGAGAGTGGCAAAAGAGCGACGACATTCAATCTTCACTCTCCAAATTCAATTTAGAAGTCCTGAAATGTGGCAAACGTAATTTCCGCAAAATAGATTAACTTGTGAGAAATTCATTCCTTGTTTGCAAAATTTCGAATTGACATTTACTTCTTGTCATATGATTTAACTTTCCGTCCTATATTATAGTTTTGGTGAACCCTCGGAGATCGTGACTGTTTTGAGTTAGCTGCTAAGTAAAGCATAAAGCATTTTGGAGAGATTCTGATGTAAATTATTGAATCTATTAAATGTCGGTGCGGTCGAGAATAAACCACACAAGGAAAGGGTTAATATTTCTTTGAGTACAGAGAACAGTATAGTGAATGAAGTGATTGGAGCATGGAGAGTGGGTTGGCGGCAGTGGAGCGGCAGCAGAGCAAAGAATAAAAAACATATTTAGGACATCCGCAGAAAAAATTGAGCAGAAAAGTGAGATTGTGGCAAGTCGGCAGACAGTTCACCCTGTGACAGAGATATTCTTCTGCTAGCAATGATATGTGCAGAAAGAAGAGAGCGAGTGAGAGAGAGAGTGCAAAATGAATAGATAGGAATTGAGTCTTTGTGTGCTCCACTCTGTGTGCTCATAGCACCAACGGAGATTCACTATCAACTTTTCTATGTACGAACAGAGTTTTGTGGACACTTGGCTTGCATGGAGAGAAGAAGATATTACAAGTGAGCTGGGAAAGCCAAGTCCGAGGATGTGTCTACTCGACTCTGGCATCTAGTCTTCTGTGACTGGTCACTGTCTGCAAATATCTATCTTTGCGAGCAATAATATAATGGAGAGTGAGAAGTAGTCGGTGAAAGTGGTGAGCTCCTCTCTCTCTCTCTCTCACGGAACATCTCTATATTACTAAAAGTATTATCATTATTATTATAGGATGCAGTCACTGTGGTGGACCATACCAGCAAGAAAACTAAAGTGTAAGCATAGAATAGTAAAGAGCAGAGCGAATGAGCGATTCGTATTGGTATTGTTGGCCCCACTCACACACGTATTAAAACTTATAGAAAAGAGACGTTGAGAAGAGTCTGAGAGAGAGAGAGAGAGAGAGAGCGCCGAGGAAAATGCGAGCAAAGTTGCTCCTTGTGTACATATTCGTATCTGTAGTAGTAGTAGTGGTGGGAGAAGTAGTAGGAGTCGGAGTAGGACTGGTGGTGGTGGTGGTGGCAGTGTTCGTCGTAGTGGCTGTTGGTTGGGTTCACGTCAGGATGGTAATGTCGGTTCGGTATCTGTCTGTGTACTTCACCCGAGCGAACTGAGAGAGAGAGAGAGAGAGAGAGAGCTGAGCCAGTGAGTAAAACGGGCCAATTCCTATACTCATAGGTTAGTTGCGCCGGGAAGTGGAAGAGTGAACAGACAGACGACTGGAAGTGCAAGCGAACTCACGGAGCACGCATCACGCCAATAATACATACTAACTTACTTTTTAGCCTCTCTCTCTCTCTCGCTCGCATTAGTACAAGTGAAAATGGCAAAGGACTAGTACATTACATTATATTATAGAACACGACTCGTTTGAATTGCCTCGGCTCACACTCACTTACCTCCCCACCCTGCACTCACTCTCCTATCTCCTTCTCCTACTTACTTACATACCACTACTATTATATTATTAAAAAAGAACTGAGAAGAAGAGAACAAAAAAAAACTGCCAGTTTCTATCTATAAGTTAACTCTCCAGTTTCACACTGTGCACTGCTAAGGCTACCGCTGCCTCGATGATATAATCCAGTGCTTCTAGAATTGCTCATTCCACAAACACACATTACACACACGACTGCTATTACGACTACTATCTATACAATAGAATACACTGCAATGCACCGAGTCACATTTCACTGAAGGCATTTTTAAGTGAAGTCGACTCAAGTTGCTCAAAGTTCAGTTCAGTTGAGAGCCAGCCAGCGAAATGTGATAAAAAGTCCATATTCTCTCTGCTACTGTCTGGTATCTGCATCTTTGAAAGTGAGTAAGTCATCAAATGCAGGAATACAGAGTGGTGGTTGTTGTTGGTGAATGAATTCGCCTGTTGTAGATCTGAACGAAGATTTACAAGGTGTGGAGAAAATACTGTACAGTCCCAGAAGTGACAAAACATGACAAATCAGCATTCCTGTAAGTTGCCAAATAATTAGTCCCGTTACTCCTTACTACTTTATAATAGACATTCATCAGTCGCTCACTCTAATCTCTCAGTAACTTAACTTTTAGTGTACATTCCTTTCTCATGTTGTTCACTGTGTCTGTATTTATGTATTCACTATTATATGTACGGCAGTTTTATAATCTATATATTTCTTATTTCCATACGAAATCCATGGTTGTTCCTCTGCTTCCTCCCTTTTTCTCTCTCCTACCTAAATACATTAGTTAGCAAAATAACAGTAAGTAGTATTGCACATATACAATCTCACCTCACTTACAATCTGCCTGTGTCTGAATGTGACTGCTGTGAGCTCGCTCACTCACAAAACTACCAGTACAACAACAGTACTCCAATTGGCTGTCTATTAACTTTGTGTAGGCCAAGTCAAGCTGTACAAGAAGCGAAGCTGAGCCGTTGTACTGCTGAATTAAGATAAATGTTGTCGTTGTTGTGAGCATTGAGTTGAGAAGAGAATCACGACAAATTCTCTCTCTCTCTCCTTCTTGCACACTGTAATACGCTGTAAGACGGAAGAGTAGGAACGAGTCAAGTGTTGCTTCCCTTCTAACAGTCATCCTTTGTGAGTAATAAATGAATTCCTATAGAATTCTTCTGTATGACTGTGCAAACGACAATCGTACGGAATTTGCTGCTACAACAGTGGCAACAAAGCTCGCAGCGCGTACAACAGCTCAGCTCGCTCTCAGCTTTGCCAGTCAATCAAATCAGCTCTCTTCGTCAGCAGCGTTCCGTTTCCACCGTTTCCAACCATTTCAAAATAATTAGCTCCCTGTCCATCAATCTCCCCATTTTTTCCGGTCTTTTTTCTCAGAAAGTGTGGCCAATGTGTTATCATTTCATGTTGCAACAACATTCACCCCAGCTCATACAGACAACACACGAAAAACATGCTCTAGTAGTTTCAACAGGCCCCCCTTTATTTTAGTTACGTCAACTTAACTGTCTACATACTTTTTTTTTGCCCTTCTTCACACTCCAAATTACTTAGCCTGCTAATAGGCAGTCAGCAGAGATACTGTACACTACATCAAATGCTTCAAACTGTAATCCTCACAGAGGAATTGCTACACACGAGCAGATTATATGCAAAAATGGGCTGATCATCATAATAACGTCGTCGTCGTGTTTGTCCTTTCAAAATGCGCAATAATGTCTCCTTATAGGAACCTGCAGTCGTCTATTACTAATACCGTAGTCACTTACCTCTCTCTTTGGCCGACTGTGTGTGTCTGTCTGTGTCTGTGCTTGTTTTCCCATAGATAAATGATTGATGTGGCTGATAAGCCATATTCACGTTATCTTCTCGCACAGATACGCAATCACCGGCTCCACCAGCACACTAATATTAGCGTTGGGAGCGAGCGAGTTAGTGAGCTGAGCCTGTCCGGCCTATTCAACCTGCTTGTACACGAAAACAGCTCATCTTGTATTCACGGAGCATATAATCGTATAATTAGCATTGGAAAAAGGATGAATGTATGACTAGTACAGTAGACTGACTGATTACAGCAACAGAACTAAATGGGTTCACTTGTTTGTTCTTTGGGGATGAGTCGTGCTCTGTGCGCTTCGTTTCCTTCCTGTGTGTGTCTCTGTGTGCTAAGTAGTAGGACTTTTATTCGTTGTTGTCAGTGATCTCGTATACATATTTGAGTTTACCCAGTGACTAAATAACTAAACTAAGCAAACCACCAATCACACAGCACACAGACAGGTGGAATGTTCGGATGGATTGTGCAGGTGGTGGCCTGGCCTCGTCTCTCTAATACCCACACCACACCGCTATCTCTCCGTGTACACTCTCTCACACAGTGTGTAGTATTTATATTGTAGCGATGGTGCAGCACCGGGATAAATTCCTTTGGGCGCATTTATGCAAGTGTAAAAGCTACTCTCATTCACTGTGCTCTCTGTGTGAAGCGATACATCCGAGCTAATAGCACTTACCACCACCAACCACCACCACCAACACCACCACCCATATTCTACAATACATTAGCTGGTGCAGCAGTGTGGTTTTTGCCAAAGTAGATGTGACCGCATGAAGCACTGTGTCGATCTGAGCATCCACTAGCTCAATCCTATATATTACTTTGCTATTTGCTATAGGCATTTTTGGGGATCAGTCTTTCTTTCTTGGATGCGTTGCTGCTTCCTCTCTATGTAGTACTTCAACAGTCAGATCATTTATTAGACGTGGGCGATTGGTTACATTACTACGTGGGTAGATACGAAATCCATGGATATTCTACATATTATCTCTCTCTGTGTCTGTGTCTGTGTCTGTGTCTGTGTCTGTCTCTAGGTTTACAGTGTAGTACACGCATACACATAGTGGTACAGGGAGAGGAGAGAAAATCAATGGCTCAAAGGAAGTATCGTCTTGTAAAGACAAAGTTAATAAATCTGTAGTAAGTCAAGAAAGTTGCTTCTAGCATTTGTTTTGTAGTCGAGCGTGCAGTAGTACGTACTTGTACAGTGGAGAAGAGCGATAGCGGCTGTGTAGTTGTTAAGTAAGTGGTAGGAAGATGTAGCCCGCGCGATCAAACATTTTGTTCACATTGAATCGCCTATATAGTTTCTGAAGTATTGATTGCGTTTCATTGTATTTATGCATTGGCTATAATACAAGATCAACTGGATAAAGTTACCAGTGGGAAAGTCAACTGAGTGAGTGTGCTGGGTGAAGATAGACGGTTACTCTATATCCAACTGTATATTCAGTGGTGTTATGCTGGAAGAGATACATATATATTTATATAGGCAGAGTGAGAGAGAGAGAGAGAGAGAGAGAGAGAAAGGAAGTGTCGGGTGAAAGAGTCAAAGGGAAGAAGATACATGGCACAGATACATTCTCAGTTGATATCTGTATTGAATGAAAGTGTTTATAGCCATAAAGTAATGGGATGTAAGTGTACGCAAGAAAGTGTAGTAGTAAATAGTGGGGAGCCGTAAAGAAAAAGAAAAGTCTGAACTCCACCGAATTGTGAAGTGAAGCAAGAGCTGATTGCATGAGATAGTATATAAAGTTGACAATGTGGGGAATTAGAGAGTAGTAGTCGTGAGTGGGAGTAAAAGAGTAGAGCAGGACTCTCTTGGTCCGCGTGTCTATATAAACATACTACTACGCGACTACGACTACTAGGTAAATACCTATATAGTGGTGGTGGTAGTGAGTGCTGGAGAGAGAGAAAGAATGGTGTAGGTTTGAAAGTCGGGAAGACGAACTGTAAGTGAGTGAGTGGCAAGAAGACAAGAGAAGGCAAAAGAGCACAATGCTCAGATTGAGTGCGTCTCCGTAGTTGGAGTCATCGTAGTGTCTGTGTGAGAATATATATTACCCTACTCTGTAGTAGTGGTAGTAGTTTGTAGTGTAAGGAAGCAAATAAGAGTCTTGAGCCGGGCACATCTTTTCTCTCTTGCCCGTCTTCTCTCTCTCTCTTTCTCTCTCGCTGTGTGTGTGTGTGTGTGTGAGAGAGAGAGAGAGAGTGACTACTTACAGTGCTCGTGCCACCAGAGTGGTGACTGGAGACTAGAGATTCGGAAAGACAGATATTGCCTAGCAAATGTGTCTTGCATGGTGTGTGTGAGAGTGTGCATGGCTGTCTATGTTGTCGTGTGTTTCGTTGGTCATGATCCTTGTTCGTGTGTCGAGTGTTGGGTATATTTTCAATTTGTGAAGAAAAATAGGCTAATAAGTGCGACATAATAGAAGACATTTTATCCGGAGGAGATGGCTGAAAATATCGGGTCCATTTCATCAGCGTGCCACACCATACTCTCACTGTGTGTGTGTATGTGTGTATGCACTCTGCGTGTGTATAAGTACATGGTGGGGTGGTCGTCGTCTTCGACGTCGTGTATTCAGAGTCGTCGGTGCTCCGTGTGCTGTCGACTGTGTGTCCGTTGTGTGGGTAATGCTTGTGTTATTGTGTTGTATTGTCGTGACAGGAATGGAAAGTGTTTTCCATTAGCGAAATTGTGGTCATAAATTTTCCTCGAGGTACGTCTTCCTAGACTGATATATTCCTCCGATTTAACCCGATTTATCGCTACGCTCTTTGGATGTTCCTTAATACAATTTCCAAGTCCCATCCTGTGTTTGTTTCACTCCTCATTCACATCCCCTTCATCTTGGCAGCCTTCTCTTCTGAATAGCCCAATTTTGATGTGCGAAATGTGCTCTCTCTTCTCTCCCTCTCACTCTCTCATGACTTTCCTTTACGAGCTTCTCCCACTTACATGCATAGAGTTGTGTGTAGTCGTTGAAACGTAGTAAGTAGTGGCAGTAGCTGCTCCACCAGATTCCAACTTTCTCTCTCTGGACGTCCACCACCACCACCGCCTCCGCCGCCGCCGCCACTGCTACTACAGTGACTTCAGTCCCACCACCACCGACCGCCACTCTAAATGCTACACCACCAACACTCCAAACACTCCTATCGTCTCCATCCAACTCTGGAACATGGATCTCATCACTTTTCCAGCGAATATTTCCACACTCACTGCCTACCATCACCTCGTCCCTCTATCTCTGCTCGGCTACTCCCATTGCAAATATCCACTATACATCTAGACAGCTATTTATATAGAGCCCGGCTAACTTTAATACTTTATTAGTACACGGGCCAACACTCTTTTCCTCCCAATCGCCAAGCACACTCGTCGCTCGTGGATATACAGATAGTTTGGATACTTTTGCTTAGCATTAGTGCTTGTTTCATGGGTCGGTTGCCACTCCACTCTGTGGCCCCGTGTCTTTCGCCGACTCTCTCCCGACACTGGTAGATGTACACGTCTCTCTGCGGATCAAAAGACTATTGTCTACCACACTGCCGCTACTGCTCTCTGTTTACTCTGATAACTAGCTTACTTCTGCACAGTCCACAGATAATGCTCATCTCTGTAGTAGCAACTATCTGCACAATAGTCCGGAGACGAATTATATTGGAGATTGCAGCAAAAGTAGCTAACCAGCAGTTTCCTCTTCCTTTTCGTCGTCGTACTTACTATTTGTAGGTGATTACTCGTACAAGTCACAGTCAGTAGGAGTATACTTTAAATGCACGCTGTAGGTATTACGAATGTTTTATTGTAGACGCTTTCTACGGGGTGTTTCGTAACGTGTTACCTCCCTAGTGCAAACTAACACATACACAACAATTCCTCGAACACCCACTTAATGTGTAGGAATTTGGGCTTTCAGTGAGGTGCTGTTCTTTAGATCAAAGTTGCACAACTTACCCAGATTTCAAGAAAAATTGTAAAATTGACTTTGATCGATTTTGATGAAATTTTGTGGATTTGTCATGAATGAAGTTATGTTTTAGTGATTGTAAAAAAGTATAGCAGTCAGAAAACCAACTTTTGTAGATTTTGAATAGCGCGAGGGTTTAAGCTTTAGGAGGGGAGAAAATTTATGCAACACCCTGTAAATAAGTAGGATTTTGTTTGTACAGAGTGGGAAACACAATGTAGTATAATATACAGCAGGATGAAGGAAGAATGAGGAGCCGGCTTGGGGAAACGACAAACAGTTCTTTCCTAACGAACAAGCAAAGGTCTTTGCAACTGCAAAGACTTTCTTTTCATGGTCTTTCTCTGTTTTGTCTCTGTTCGGCTCTCACTTTCCTCCTCTAATGCATGGCCTACCAACATTTTCTCACTGCTATTCATAGGCTGCTTGGTTAATTTATAGCGTTAACACGCTATACGACCCTTGCAGCAGCACAGCTCATATATTCGAACATATTGCATTCCATTGTATGAAATATGCAACAAACATCCTTCCTTTTCCTCACTCTGTTGACTGTTTTTCCAGATGTCGTATTTATATTTATCTTATAGTGTCTTCAGCACTGAACACCACTGTCTGTCGCATCCAGCTTGAACTATGGAGCTACAAATCTACTTAAAACTCGAACCTCTGTCATGTCACAGATTTATATAAGTATCTACTAAATACAAAGCTCACTTTGCCTTGCCATGTTGCATAGCGTATCGGGGTCCATTTTACATACTGGATACAGTCGTTTGTAAAATTCATGCCCCATAATTCATCATCAGTTCGAGCGCTTTTTCGTGGGCAACGTGGTATTTATGTAGCCACTAGATTGTACATCTAGTACATAGTAGCTAATAGAGAGGAATGTAGAATGCACAGTCTCACTGTGTGTGGTGTCTGAGTGTTCCCTGGGATTGGAGCAGTACACAAGCTGTACAAGCATCGTGCATGTAGTACCAAGGTAATTTATAGGGAATTGCGAAAGTACAACATAAAAGTAACGTAAAAAGTTCAAAAGAGGCAAAAGTGTTACGTTACGTCATGTCAGTTGCAGTGATGAGACAATGTTGGATGGTGAGTGATGATGATGGGTGATAGTGGGAAAGAGAGAGAGAGAGAGAGAGGCTGAAGAAGAATATCATGTAGAAGAGCATCGAGGCAAACGAAGAGCATGTCTAAGAAGGAAGCAGTAGTGAAATGTTGATCGCTGTATAGATAAGGAACAGAGAATGGAAACGATGAATAGTGTTGGTAGTAGTTTCGTTGCGGAATAGAGGAGAGAGACAGAATTTTGTTGGAAGAGGAGACGCAGGCTTACATGAAAAATGTAGTAGTACAATTGTGGTGAGATTGGCGACGACGTTGAGTAGCATGAGTGAGTGGAAGTGATGTGGATAGGCTCAAGATAATTTCCATGGAGAATTTATATCTACTACTTGAACTATTAGTGATACATGGCTTCTGCTGTACTACTCACGGTCCACGGTCCTACCTACCTACAAGACAGTGCTCTGTGTGTGTGTGTGTGCGTGTGTGTGCTCAAGTAGGAGAGAGTGTACACACAGAAGAGGAATAAGGCAGAGCAAGAATGAGAACGGACGGAGATTTAGTCTGATTATGTTGTGGAACGGAGAAGAATGGGACGGAGAGAGGGAAAGGCATCAGCTCAAATAAACTCTGCTGCTAGCTGCTAGCGTTGATGAGAAAATTAATGTGAGTGAATGAGTGAGAGAAATAGAGTAGAAGTTAACGAGGCTTTAATTGCTTTATTTGTTCGCATCCTTCATTATTCATTAATTTCAGTTGCTAAAGTCGAAAGGGAATGGAGAACTCATTGAGCCAAGGCAGGCTGCTGTTCCATGCTCTCTCGCTTCGGATGGTGGTGGTGGCCTGTCAAAGACCAGCCTGGTCTCTAAGAGTCTCTTTCTGTGTATGTACACCTCCTACACTCCTGCACTCCTACACTCCTGTCTCCACGATAACATTTGAAACGACTCCAATTTGCAGACACACCTATGCCAGACACAAGTTGACTTTAAGTGAACCTTACCACTATACAATGCAATGCATATAAAGTATAGCTATAGCATAGTAAATAGTGGCAAGTAGTCACAGCCTGTGTGGGTTATGTGTGAGTGTGCACTTCCCCCCGCTCTCTGTGCTGAAAGTCAACTGGAGCATTCCTTTGACATTCCATAATGTTCATCCCCTCTGTCCTTGTGTCTTACGGCTTAAGTAAAGTTGACAAATTTTGACTCGCTGTTCCGATGGATGCCTCAAAATATCTTGCAGCATCGCAATCACTTTATGCTATTAGGATCTTTATATGTACGTAGGCTCCGTCTCCACTCTACGTTTGTACACACTGCAGAACATTTATATAAGCATTTCATCCACTTCAGCCATTTATCTAGCAATGTACACATGCAGCATCAGTGGCGACTGACTACTACTTAGCAGCAGACTCCGGTGAGTGTGCTCTGTGTGCTTGTAAGTGTACGATGTGAACGAGTCACTAAATATCCCCACTAATGCAACTTACTTTACTTTATTTGTCTGTGCACTACTCCTCTCTCTCTCTCTCACTCTCTCACTCTCTGTAACAAGAAATACGCTCCTTTTACTGAACGTGAAACTCTTTCCTCCGGCTTCCCCACCATCTCCTCGTGAGGTATCCACACAGTCACTTTCCCTCTCTCACTCTCCGTTTCTACGGCTTTTTAGCAGCAACAGCAGAGGATCGTCGGAGGCGAGTTACTCAGTTCGTTCGGTTCTTTAGTAGTACTTAGTCTTATGCACTCTGACAAGACAACACAGACTGCACTCACAATCAGTTAAGTAGTGTGTACTTACAATATTATGTAGTTACATAGTTTAGAGGAGAAGTCTTGCACTTCTTAATCACTAGACTCACAAATCTTCGCCAGAGATTCCCACCTAGAGAGACGGCATTAGACGCGGGCATTAGACGCCATATTGCTAAATGTTCTTATCTATAGACACACTGCCGTCACTATATATAATCTACGCGGAGAATTCCTACGTGGGGAGATGGAAAAACCATCCTACTACAACCAACCAAGTCATAGAGACACATAGAAATGTGCTTTAAGTTGCTCTGGAATAGCATTGCAATACATAATACGAGCTTGTAATGTAGTTGGAGAATATAGTTTGTATAGTTAGTTGGATGTTAAATTGAATGGGATTGCAGTGGAGGGATGAAAAAGGAACGTACATATAAATAGGAAACCGTTGCTGTGCTCTTTCTCTCTCTATCTCTTCTTTCTGTGTATATGGATGTTGAAGGAAGGAAGGAGGTTCGGCAAAGCTGTCTTCTCTATCTCCCAACTCTTTAGTGTCTTCGAGAGAGAGAGAGGAGAGTTTTGCTAAAGCTTCTCTCTCTCCCACTCGTGTACTTATAAAGTACGTCTTTGGGTGATGAACGAGTGCAGTCGGTTTAGGCCTCTATGTGGAATCTATTTTTCCACGCTGCCTGTGAGTTATGAGTGTTGACTTGGGCAAGCCATGTTCCCAACGCTTAATCAAGTGTCGACTCACTCCGCCAACTTTGTCTATTAAAACAAACTCAAAGAGGAAAGTTGAATCGGTGACTTATTTGTTTGTGCAAAAGTCAGAGAGAGAGAGAGAGAGAGAGGAGCGAGTGGGTGAAGAGAGAGCGAAGGAGGAGAGCGATCGTCCACATCTACCTCCTCATTTATTGGTTTGTCTTTCTAGCATGCCTTGCTTTCTACGAGATTGAGATAGATAGTTTTCAACTATTGTTTAGATCGGTGACTTGACTTCCCTTCACTCCACGAGACTTTTTCTATATGATTCGGGGCCTCCTCCGCCCTCACTCTCTTCTTGCATCTTCTCTCTCTCCTCTCTCTCTCTCTCTATGAATTCTGGTGCAGTTCACGTTGCCAGTCTCCACTCACTTGACTTGACTTCGACATTTTACTCTCTCACAGATTCTCACACAGAGACTCTGTAGCTTCTCTTTGGCAGAGTTAGTAACTTATCATATGTTTACGGGATAAAGGACAACCGTAAGTTTGCACAGAGTTGTAACAGTGGCAAGATAGTAGTGGCACGCAATTTCACTCGGTTACACACTGGAAAGGTCGGAGCTGTGTGACGCAATAAAAATGTGTTTAGGCACTTGTAGTAGTATTTGTCGTATGGCTGCAACTGAACGACTCTTGGACTATTACTCCCACTACTCCAACTACATACTAAGGCTGGCAGCTGCATTAGGTGTATTATAGCAGAGGGATAGCCGAGAGTGAGAGTGAGAGAGAGAGAGAAAGACAATGAGGACCTGCGAAGAAATTGGAAAATAAAAGAAGGAAAATAGTTCTGGAGAGGGAAGTATAAAGAAAAGTCCTAATGTTTAAGAGTGGATGGAGTTGGAGTGGGAGTCGAAGAATGGATATGGAATGGCGAAAAAGAGAGAAGAAAGGGAAAAGTCATATAATTCTCAGCTACGGCAGATTTCCATTCCAGCAATTCCATTCCACGTTGCATTCATCCAAGCGACTTACTTAGTCGAGTTTGACTCGTGTTGAGTCGAGCATCCAGGCAAGACTTAATAGCGGAGCAGCACAAAGGATAATGAGTCTTAGTTGATGAGAATGAAAAGAAAAATCCCCCTTGTGCCAAGCTCTCTGTTTCCATTGCTCATCCGAAATCAGAATCCTGTAATGGTTAGTTGATGATGGGTAATGAGTGACAAAGTCTCCTACTGCTTCTCATCATCGTCTCACATTACCCAATTTCCCTTTCTCCGTCCCCTCCCTTTCTTCTCCTAGTTAGCTATATTTATACTAGATTTACTCCGAATGCATACCGTATCACTTCCTTTTATTTTCTTCCACTCGTACTTCCACTCGTACTTCCACTACTACACCCACTACTACTACTACCATCACCAGCCCTCGCTTTCTGATGTATTTACAGAGTCTCTTTTCACAGTACGTACTTACACGTAGTATCTGTATGTTATACAAAGTACTACTAGACAGTGTTCCACATGCAAAAGCCGAGCCAAAAATCTCTCTCTCTCTCTCGTTGGGTTTGCTGTCTCTTTGACTCACCCCGCTGTGCTCGGTGTTGTTATTTACGCCGGAATGGCGGTGAGCTGAGCCTGAACCTTAGGACTTACACTGTACAAATACACAGAGAGCACAGAGGCAGCAGTAGCATTTGCAGTCTAACATCTCTTGCAGAAGTGGCTCTTTTTGCGACAAATGTCCATGCAGTCTCCCTGTGTCTGCATTACTCACTCCTCTGTTGAAAGTTTCTTTCCTCGTGCACACATATCATCCGCCGCCCATACTACCTACTCATTCTGCATGCATTTATGTATAGCGCTTACAGGCAACCACCAGAGGCTTACGTATGTTATCAGCGTACGAGCCATACTTAAATGCAGTAGTTCATTTTAAAACGAGCAATGGTTCTAGGCTACCAATACCGTGTTTCCTTAAAACATTGCCGTCATAATCTTTTACAGAGACAAGCGTTTGAATTTTTAACCGAAAAAATTATTTAAACTAATGTTACACGTTAAGAAACTAGTGCAATCAAAGGAAAGTGTTCAACTTATTTGAAAGTAAATACGGTTCCTCTACTAAAAGTGCACCTTGTAATGAATTAGTGGAAATGTAGTGTTGTGTCCATGCGATCCATGTTAATTAGAGAATAAAGTTCCAGCAAAAAAGTTAGACTGGCGGTCGGAGCTTATAACGGGTAAACACTGTACAAGACGAGTACATGGAATTTGTGGAGATGGCCGCATCTGTAGTAGGTTTATGTACGCCGAGTTAATAAAGTATTGCATTACATTTGCTATGGTAGGAAAAAAGGCGGAAAAAAGCGTTCAGCTTTACTTATATATATTAAGTAGATGTGGATTGGATAGAAGTGAGTGACTGTGGTAACAAGTAGTGGGAGCTCGTATCTGTACAGTAAACTAGAATGGGTTAAAGGCTGTTTCATGATCTTTCTGGATTTGCGGTGTACGCATATTTGCCCGAAGAGATACAACTTGGGTGTTTTAGTAGCAGTTCAGCTGATGGTGAGCCCGAGCAAGGCAACAGAGAGATAGAGGAGGCCAAAGGAGAGGGCACACAGAATAGTAGAATACATAAGTAATATACATACACAGAGAGTGAGGGAGATAGTAGCATTGTCTGTGTGTAATCCAACACTGAATGTACTGTAGCCGACATGGACGGCAAGAAGAAGAAGAAGAAGAAAACAAGAAATCAGTGGCAGAGCAGAGGAAGAAAAGCCATGCCAAAGAAGGTAGTCGTCTGAGCTGGAATTGAGTCGAGTCGTTGACTGTAGAGCACAGTGTGCAACTCTCTCTCTCTCTTTTTGTCTGTGTGTGTGTGCATGTGTATGTATGTATGTAGTGGTGGTGGGTTGGCTCGGATTGTTTGGCTGAATGAATTGTGTACATAGGAAGGAAGCCGGTGGTGACTGGCAAGCTTGTAAAGGAAAGGAAAGAAAAGGGTTAAGTTTTCTTGACTGGAAGAGAAACGAATCGGACAAACTTTCTCCGGTCTGTCCATCGAAAGGAGTGGTTTGTTCCGCAGCGACTGCTGTGCGAATATACACTCCAGTCTGTGGATGTGTGCACGATTCCTTGTGTAGTAGTCGTTCTATGTGTCTCACACAGTCAAGCCACCATATCAGCACAACAGAGATGCTATCTAATAGTGGCGGTGCTTTTGCTGCATACGGAGATGTGTAGTAAGTGGTGTCAGTTCAGTGTATGCTGTGGGGATAGTTTTGTGACAGGCTAACCTCTCACTTCTCCTCAACTCACATCTCACTGCGGCCACCGAGAGACTTCTCCTAATTTGTGCGAGTGTGTGATTGTGTGCGTGTCTATCTCTGTGTGTGTGTGTGTGTGTGGTTCAGGAGACGAGTAAAGCACAGGGAGTATGTTGTAGCACTTATAGTCTCCAGCGCCTATTGCCACTGTGTGTGTGTGTGTATAGTGTATAGTGGATAGACGGAAGGTCAGCGAATTTCATTCAAGATCTTCAGCTGCCTCCACACGTCCTCCCTACTGCTACAGCATGGCAAGAAATGGCGGATAGATCTTATTTCTGGGGTCGCTTCAATTCCGAGAGCAATGCTGACTGCGTAACTCTCTTGACTTTTGTGCACAACAAGGGATCGGGACTTTGGATGGGGAGCGGTTTTACAGAATTTGTCCGGACATGGGCAAACTTCATTTAGTTCTGTTTCTGCACAGCACACACGATGTTTCAATACTCAGAGCAGCTCCCACGGTGAGCTACCAGACGGAGAGAGTGAGTGAGTGAGTGAGTGAGTGAGTGAGTGAAGTGAGCGAAACATCGCACACAGAGCGGCAAGTTGAGACTTAACGACCTTTTCTTCGCTCAACTCTCAAATGGCTTCTTTTGAATTATAAAAGATACAGTTTCTACCTATCTGCCTTCTTCTTGTGCTGGTAGACACACACACACACACACACACACACACACACACACATATATATATATATATAGAGAGAGAGAGAGAGAGAGAGAGAGAAAGAGAACTTGTAAATATCCTTCTCACTCTTTCTTTCTCTCTCTCCGGTTTCGATGGAGGTAAGACGTGAGCTCTCCTTCGAACTGATTTCATGTCAAAATTGTTCTCATCACTTCAACCGTGAATCTCCGGTCGAATTCTAAGCAAGCAAAAAGAAATACCTAGGGCTAAGCCTCCATTACTACTTCCAGTGCGTACAGTCTATTACCTGTGTGCCACTATAAAGAGTCTGTGTGCAACTGGCATGTTCTCTCGCTGACTTACAGAACTCCGAACTAAGAATAAAGAAAACTTGAGTTGACTTGTCTCAGCTGAGAAATTCACTTGAGAGAGCGAGAGCAGCTTTTGTCGTTGTTTCCATCGTTTCACCTTTTGATGGAGCTCGTTGACTATCAGCTTAGCAGGTACACAGCACAACGACAACGACCAGGACAATACATACATACACCTAGTGTTGATACATAATATAAGTAGATTGCATTTGCAGTTAGTGTAATGTGTTTTACGTTAGAACGCACCGTTCTACAGTCAAAGTTGGTGCTACTCTCTCAGTCAGTCAGTGTTGCAGAGAGCGTTCTCCAAGACTTGCACGTACCTTTTAACAAAACACTTAAAAACTACGAGTCTAAAAGGTTGAACGGGGATGGCTGTTAACCTAAAGATTTCCTCCGACTATAAAAATCAAGTTGCTTCATTCCCAAAATGGACACACTTTAAATATTTTATCAGGCAACTTTCACTGGTGACATTTCTACAAAACCATCCTGCTCTTCCTCCCATACGTCTCGCTACGTGCCTACCATTAGCCCAGCTATAACTGTAAGTAGTGCTTCTTCACAGATTCAACTACAATGCATCTGCCTTTTTCCGTGTATTTGTGTCTGTGCAATGCATTATGCCTACATAATAAAAGAAGAGACTCTTAAACTCAAAGAGATATAGAATATCCCTTTGTACTACTATTACCTTCTTGTTGTTTGTCCTCGCTCGATTTAAGGACACACACACACACACACAACACACGAATGCACACACATGACAACTTACTTAATGTACGTAAATACTCACGTATCCGTGTACTGCACATTACCATTCCATTCTCCTCGGCATTACATTCTGTTGGCATCTACATTCGAACTACATTTATGTCGACGAAAGACCTACTCGCATGCATTTCATAATTGGCCAATAAAGTCTACAGACTAAATTGGGTTTGTTTCGGTCGTGCTGAGAGACTGCGGGCATTCAAAGACCTGCAATCACACTCAACTCACGTAATGCACAACTTGGCCTGATTTCCCACAAGTAATTTACTTGGTACATTCATATTCATGTGGGGTAACCGTATCATCAGTATTTAAATCAATATGTCTGCCACAACATCCCACAAAATACTGTAAATAGACTGAATTTAGTGAAATTCCTACTATAAAGTTGACAAGTTGGTTATTTAGCTGAATTGTAGCTGGCTGTCCCAACAGTAAATGTGTATTTGTAGTAGTATGTGGACGGACAAGTTTAGAATGAGGCATGTTGTGTGTGGCGGAGCGTCGAGCCTTCCGACTGCAGAGTCAACGCCATATTGCCCAGAATGTAATGTTATGTTATGTCTTTGAAGGAGAACTCGACGAGAAACTGATTGTGAGATTGGAGTTGCTTTCTCGGAAAAAGACGAGACATGTCAAGCAAAGTAACTGAAAACAAGTATGGTGTGACTGGCAGGATATTTACAGTTTGTGTTCTCAATACACCAGCAAAGAGTGTAGCACCGCCGATAGTCTGCTATAGAGCGTAGGCTCTGTAGGCTCTTTCTTAGGATGTACTTTGATGTCATCCATGAGAGAGAACGGTAATGTGGGCTGAATGGAGCGAGTGCTACGGCACAATGATCATCAGAACTAACAACTACAGATGTAATGGTCATAGAAACGAGGAGAATGCTATCATTGAATTGTCGAAATGTCGAATAAGAAATGGACGGGAAAGGAATGCTGTGATGAGCGGATGAAACATAGTGTTTTCATATATTATATAAGGGTTAAGGTAGCCGCCATCCACTGCCTACCTCCATTCCACTCGAACAACAACAAGAAGACATTTTACGTGTAGATTTGGAAATAACTAGGTACGTAATAGGTAGTTTGCGTGTAGTCGTCGGTTGGACAAGCTACGTTCTAGCTATTGGCCTAAAAGTCTGCTACTAATGAACACAATGGTCTCGTCTCCACTCTCTTTCCGATAACTATTAATAGGACGGTGATGATAGGACACAGCTCTCAGTCAGTCCCTTATTAACAACGTGTAGTAGGTGCAGAGTGTGTGTGTGTGTGTGTGTTGCCTCTCATCAACGGTGCTCTCCAAGTCTCCACTGAGCTGGAAATGTACGATTTGAATTCCGTGTCTCTTTATTGTTACTGCCATCCGTATCAGTGTCATGTCTGGTTGCTTTTGTAGCGTACTTATCAATGGAATGGACACATTTATCTCTCTCTCTCTCCCTCTCACACACACACTATTTCTCGCTCTCTGTCTTTACTTCACGTATGTATGGTTTCTTTTTCTTTTTCTCGGTATAAACCCAAGTGACTCAACTTGAAGGTGAGAATATCATTAGTGGTAACTTAGAGAATGACGATGACAAGTTGGAGGATGACAGATTCAATATGATGATGGAAGGAGACAGCATGTGCACATCTGGCAATGGAGCATTACGGGGAATGTTGAACAAGTCTGAGCAGTCAGTCAGCTCACAGTCATGTCACACCGTATTTATTTCGAGCAAGATGTCTTCTCCTCCTCCTCTCTCTCTCTCTCTCTCTTTCTCTCTTAAATATCTGTCTGCCTACTCGCAGTCAGCAATCGAGAAAGAAATGGACCACCTTTCAAAATATGCGACCAGACCAGCAACAGCACAGAGTACAGCACAAATGGTTGTGGTCAGATGGACTCGACTCTGCTCGCTCCTCAATTCTTATCAGCCTGAAGTAGACTCGGAAGTGTTAGGTGAACACTTTTTGGGATAGGGATAAAGGAAGAGAGAGCGTTTGTAGAGAATGTGGTGAGGAAGACATATAGCTTGACTGTGCTACAGCTCCCTTGTCATCCGACGCTATAGAAGATTATTTCAGAGGGTACTTCTTGCAGTGTGCTGCTATGACGAGTTTTGTATGCGAGCGACAGTCAGCTTCATCTGATTCCACTTGGATACTTTTGTATTATATGGGGTAGGCTGGGACGACACGTCGTCTTCTCTTCATTCTGTTCCACTTTCGACTCAAAGACAAAGACAAGACACCCCACTGGACATTTTATATACACACCACAATTTCCCTTAGAATGATATTTCCTGTTGATCTGCTTTGGGATATTTAGTTTTCTGGTTATCTTTCCTTTGCTTTGCTGGGAGGCCCCATTCATTTTTTACAACATCTTCCCAGCAATGCATTCAGAATTGTTTCAGCTTCCGCTCTGTCAACGTGAAATCATGAAACCTTCGTATGGTCCAAACATGTGAAACAGCATTCTACGAACATTTCTGCAGTATTTATTTTTAAAATAGTAATTTTTATGCTTTTCCAAGATTCGTAAAATAAAATTTCAAGAACTCTAGTGACTAAAACATTTGTACTAAGAGTATAAATGTTTGTTTACTTGTACAGAGTAAAAAAGTAAAATCGTAAAAATGGCTACATTTTCAGAGGGGGAAATGTAAAATTATGAAACTTTCCGTACGAATAAATGTACAGCAGTATAAAGCTCACAGAGAGGAAGAAATAAGTTTGCATAAGGATTGAGAATAGAAGAAGGAAATTTCCAACATGAAACATGGAAAGAGGAAACATTGAATACGAACTGTCGGAGAGAGGGGGAAGCATAGAGGCAACGGAGGAGGAGGAGGAGGAGGAGGGAGAGAGAGAGAGAGTAAAAAGTAGATAGGAAAGTGTAAGCATGAAATTGTTGCATATGAAATGACCAGAAAGAATTGTCTCGTATAGGAAGTGTGGTGGCATGCAGAAATGGCTATTAAATTGAAGTCATTCTTAAGTAGTAGTAGGTAGATAAGCAATATTTCTTTTATGATAGCTTTACTACTTAGACAGTAGTAATAATATTTGTATGCACTCTGAAACGACGAAGAGTCTGACTTTCATTCGTTTCCTATTCTGCGCTGTCTATGTGGGAACATTCATTCACTCAGCAGAACTTTGAGCTCAGTCGAACTCTCGTCGTCTTCTTCTCACAGTTGCCTCAAGATGTTCGCAAATGTTCACTTCCATTCCATTCCGTATGTTATTATGGTTACTAAAGCGTATCCGCTGGCATTGTGGTGGATGGTTTGTTGGTGGCGTTTCCAAGAGGAGGACAGGACACGGAACAAGACATTAATGAATTCCTAAGCAAAGCCATCTCAGAATTTGTCTGTGTTTTTGTATGTGTGTGTGAGACACAGAGAGACACAGAGAGAGAGTCGTGTTTAATCTTTTGAGTCCAGTTCACACAGAGCCCCAAAAGAAAGTCGACTCATGCAAATATTTCAGTGTGCTGGGAGAGCCATCGCACAAAGAGCATTGGGACTCGTACTTGACTGCCACGGAGTAAATGGCTTCGTGAAAACTTGATTAGACTAAAAGGCAAAAGAATTAGTATGCAATGCGATGAGGTTTTTCATGAGTGTCTCCACTGTTCAGTGCAGTCGAGTGGATTCGAACAACCTGCTACACTCTCTATCTCCTACCACCATTACCTATAAAAAGTGCGTACCGTATTATCTATCATAATGTATACTTAATACGTAGGTATATATTTCTTTGTCTAGTGCCAACACTCTGCATTCTCCCCCAACACAGGCGTCTCAACGTATTCCCTGCTTTGCACTATTGCACACCTCGTTTCTAATTGGCGTCTCTAGTGTCCTCTCCTCTAACTCACGTTTTATGCATAAAAATTCAACACGTGCAACAGAATTACCATCTATTTTTGAAATGCATCGGGGAGAATACTAGTTTTCTATTTAAAATGCACAGGGACTTTTCAAATACACAAGACAAATTACATTTTAAGTAGAAGCTTCTAAATATAGGGCACTTGTTTTTCCGTGTGCTCCACTGTGGTTAATTTTTCTTTAACGTCTTAATCCACTTGCACACAAGCACTCACACTTTAGTGTTATGATAGCTGTGAAAGATTGAGGTAAATCGTCGGCTCGTTTCATCTTCAAAGAGAGAGTCTATCATGGACCGTTGAGGAAACGTGTGAGACTTCTGCTTGATTGAGTGTGCAAGTGTGTGCGTTCGGTGTCTCATGAATTACTGAGAGAATCCCATGCTTTCACTCACTCGTCAGCTTCTTGCTTAGATAGGAAAAGATACAGTGATTTAAGAATAGCTGAACATTATTTGGATAATGGTCTTTCTTTCCTAACATTTCTTTATAGATTGCTGCCACTATTCTCAATGGGGGCAGCTTTGATTAGACTCCTTAACGGGAAATCCCAGTATCTCAGAGTATAAAAATAAAAATATTGACAAAGTTTTTCTTTAAAAATTAATGAATAACTATGTAATCCTGTTAATATTTTTAAAACAATTTTGAACAACTATTGGATGTTAAATGAAATATAATTTAGATGACTTTCAAAATTGTAACGAATTCTTTTATGGAGTAGACGCTGTGTAAAACTTGTTAATGTGGCTTATTGGAGACTTGGGCACATTTACTTCTAATCTGCTTAAGTTCTAGGGTGTTGACTTCATAAATACGGTAGGCAGTTAAGGTTTGCTACTCTGTACTGGCATCATGGCCCTAGTATGTCCCACAAATATGATTATGACGACGTGGTGACGTTCCCTCTGAACACATTCGAATTAATGTTCGGTTGTGTGTGTGAACAAAGGCAGGCAGTGGCAGGATCGTAACGTATTAAGCCAGCAATGTTTGTGTTCACTTTATGACGACATATAGTGCACACATAGAATTTATATACAATACATCACTTGTATTATTGGAGCCACTACAACTACTGCAGGGTGAGCACGGACAAATAATACGAGATTTTATGTTTTACAAGCCACATTTCTCTGTCTTTCGCTGTTGATCTCTGCCATTGTTGTTGGTGTTCGTTGTGTGTGTGTGTGTGTGTGTGTGTGTCATGTCAGTGGTGTGTGTGTTTCTGTGAGGTTTTTGATGTGGGATGTCGGATGTGTAAACCAGACGGGTTCGAGAGTTTTAAGAGACCTCGAGAGTTTGCTCTCTAAGTACTTCTAGCTAACAGAGTGGAGCTGCACATATTATTATTAGTATAGCGAGCATACGAATGTGTACTGTGTGTGTGTGTGTATAGAAGGGGACGGATGTGTTATGTGACACTGGGACTGGCCTGACTCCTATCGCCTGCTTCACTCGAGTGAGGTGAGTCGAGTTGACTGATTTTCTTGAGTCGGTGGCCTGTGCATGATGGGTGACTGTTATGCGGATGCTATTGTTGTTGCTGGTCTGGTGTTTTCTCACCACGTACTGGGTGGTGCGCTTCCTGCAGAGACAGGAACAGCGAATGGCTAAAGGATGAAATGATCGAGTGAAAATTCATGCACTTTAACAGAGAAACCATATATACATATAGGAACTGAATACAATGTGTGCCCTTATAATATAACTATGTAGAAATATAGATGATTAAAAGTGGCAAAGATTCTATACGCTGTCTAGATGAGTAGTTGGGTGAGTTTTGGAGAAGGGAAGAAGAGTGGATCAAGTCAGATCTAAGTGGAGAGATGAAATGTGGGGTAGTTTCGATTGTGACATTAAAAATTTAGACGGGAGTAAAAAAAAAAACGGGGAGAGGAGAGAGGCAGAGCTCACCGTGGCAGTCGACTCTAGTCAATAAAGTCAAATTAAGAAGTTGAACGTGAAATAGTAAATGGAGGGAGTCAGTCAGCTCCAAGTGCTAGCGCGTGTGAATGCATTCTAAGGGTTTTTATGTGTATCACTTTACGACTGCAGATATAAAAGTAAAATGCCAAGTGATGTGCTGTTAAGACGAAAAATGTGTCGCGGTCTTATATTCTCACCGGGCAGCCAGGCATCTCGAACATAACACCGACTACTCTCCAGCACCACCACCACAGCACACACGCATCTCACATAGAGACCAACTTCTTTGACTTTGACTCGTCTCGCTTGGGTCTCACAGGGAAAATGTATGAACTATGGTTTTGGCCGTCAGAAATTCTTCAAAACTCTCACATCCTCTTCTTTTGACTACTTACTTACGTCAATGTGAACATTAGGTATATTAGGTATACAGAGAAAAGGTGCTAGTCCGCCATGCACTCCATTATATAGCACAAACTCTGTAGATCCACTAAATATATGTTATTATAGGAAAAGTATTTGTGCATGTGTGTTGCGGGCCCGGTTGGTTAGCTACCGTTTCAAAACAGGCAACTCTCTACTGGCAGAGTGGTCCATACAGCTCGACTACAGATTCTTGCCACATTTCCACGCTTACTAACACAAAAGTATATACATTACTGTATATTACGTACATATATATTATACATATAATACACACTCACAGCATCCCTTGGTAAAGTTGACTTTAGTTTTGAGTTTTTCCCTTTTGACGTCCTCTTCCGCTATAACTGTAAAAGAAGGAATATTTCGTCCATTAAGTTAAGACTCTCAAAATGATTTCGTGGGAAGTTTCTCCAACTCATTTTAGTACCTAACGAACCTGGAGAGAGAGAGAGAGAAGGAGAGTACACATATGTGCAGATGACTTTTAAGAGAGACGGAGAGGAGGCCTTTGCTGCTCTCATGTTGCACGGTGTGTTTTTGTGTGCCTTGTCCGATCTCTCGAGTGCGGAGGAGCGTTGAGCGCGCGAGTCGAGTCAAGCAAAGGCCGGGCTGAGTCCTGTTTCTGATCGGAGCTGGTAACTGATGGGAGCTGAGAGCCCTGCTCATCATGTGACGCTCAAGAGATTCCCTATCGTCTTTTTCTTCTCACTTTCCTCGGAAACAGAAAGAGAAATGGGAAAAGGGTCTTCTTGTCTTGTTATGGATGGATGGCAAAAGTTAAGATCATTCTCTGATGGCTGAAAAAGGGTTCACGCACCACACCAGACACTCTCGCTCCACCAGAGTGCAGTGCACCGAGACACAGACAGAAAGTGCAGTCGTCGAAAATGCACAATGGCAATTCCAGGGCGAGCATGACTGCATCTGTTATTTTTACTGGGGCGGCGGTGGTGTGTCGTCTCCGTGTGTTGTGTTTGTAGTTTGTGTAGTGAGTGAATGGATGTTAAACACAGTATTTTGTGTTCAACCATAGCTCTTCTACATAAATACGTGCACGGCTACGAGTTGTACACTGGGACTAGTGAATAAGTTTGCCTAGGTGGCCTTAAATGGTCGCAAAGTTGGCCAAAGGTACCTTTTGCTGCGCTTCACGTTTCGGTACTGAAATTTTATCGGTGTGAAGAATGTGTTAAAGCTTGGTAACAACTACTCCAGAGATAGCTTATGCCGTTGCGTGCTTATAGAGTCGTTGTACGAGCACTAAAGTGAATGTTTCATCGGCACCGTACATTGTGTGCATAGTATGCACTATTTACTGCCATAACATAACAGTGGCAGCTCCATATCTCTTCCATGGCCGGGTCGTAATAGTAGTAGCAGTGTATATGCAAAAGTATTGCCTGTACTTAACGGGGGCTTCTGTTTCTTTGGGAAAATGTGCTGGCTATAATGTCGACTGTTACTGGAAATGTACATGGACTACGCATTATGTATTATTGTGTTATGCATACCTACTTGAAAGTAATGTAGTGCAAGTATTGGTATGTATGTAATGTAGGAGGGCGCGGCGAAATAAAGGATGTAATGGAATGCAGCCAGTAGAAATGTTCCTGTTTCGGTTTTCATAGTTTTCAGACCGGAGAAATCCATTCGGAAGGATGGAAATCCTTGGCTACAAGAATAGAATAGGATGACAAGGCGGAATGCCTTTCAATGTCATGTCTATCTCTCTCTCCCTCTCCCACTCTATTTGTGTGTGTATGTGTGTTTGTGTCTCTCTCTCTCTCTTGCTCTCCGTCTCTGTTTGTAGATCTGAGCTCATCTATGAAACTATCCGACGGGTAATTCATCCGTATAAAGAACAAAGTTATAGCCCTAGTAGTTGGTGGCATTGCTTCTTTACTTTTCTTACTGTAGCAAAGCGTTCAGCTCTGCACACTGAAGCTATTCTCGACCTGTATGAATTTGTGAGACGAAAGCCGACTGGCAGTTGAGAGTTGATGCAATGAACAATGAACTGAGCATTTGAAACACACAAGAGAAGCAAAGAGATCTTACGGAATAGAAGAACACAGACAGACAGAGAAGAAAGAGAGAGAGAGAGAGGAAGAGATGAGTTTGATCTGACGAAGAAGAGAGCAATTGTTGTTACGCTCAGTCTATATTACCTCGACACATACATATCTAATATAATATGTCGTTGATGGGAAAGCAGTTAGAAGTGATGTGAGTGCTGAAGTCTCAGTCTCAGTCACTTCATAAGAACTCTGTGCACTCTGTCTCTGTGTACTCTGTGTGTATACTCTGATGTGTGTGTGTGGGTGTGTATGTGTGTGTCGTAGATAGTTGTTGAAGAGCGGAGCTGGGGCTCCTTTATCCAACCAAATAGACGACATGTAGCGCCGAAGTTTAGTGGCTGTCGAGTGTGCAATTCCCATTTCCTATTTGCATGTCCCACAGGTTTTAATTATTCACGAGAGCGAAGAGGACGGGTTGGACGGCACTTTACAGTCTTACTCAGGCCTGAATTGCTGAATTTGTCCCCACTTTTCATGCACCGAGTAGGCTTACGCAACATGCTGGTCTCTCGATCTTCTTCCTCTCTGTTCTCGTCTCTGGCCCTGCCTCTCCACTTTTCTTTTTATTTCTCTCTCTCTCTCTCTGTCCCTACATATTATATAAACTTATATAATGGTACAAGTTCTCCATTCGCTGGATATTATTGCAATGACAGCATTTTCCAGTTGTATTCCAGCATTTAGAATGCCTACTGGCGCACAGTGCATATACAACCACCATTTGTATATGTATATTTGTTTGTGGAGAGGCTAGTGTACAGTTTCATTTGACTTCTCCAGTAGTAGGAAATTAAAGGCGATATTACATAGTGCACACAGATGAAACGGTTTCATTCTGTTGCTTTGCTTTGAAGACGATGGTGCTGTTGTTGAAGTTGTGCGCGCCAGGAAGATAGATGGATGTTATGTATGTTGAACATTTTATATGCCATGTTCAACCTAATTGTACGTAACTACCTTGGCTGTACACTAATATTGTTTGTACGTAAATGTATTGTTTGTATACTGTCGTCAGAGCTACCTATGTATACTACATGTGTATGCTAAATGTATATGTGTATATGACAGAATGAGAGAGAGAGACACACAAACAGAGAGAGAGAGAGAGAGAGAGAGGCGAGCAAAGTGCAAAGGAATTCTCTCGGAGAGAAAACCAAAAGAGAAACAAAAGATCAAACTAAAGTAACGTAAGCGTTACGGATGTTCCTTGTCTCTTGTTCATAGTCTCTCATCTCAGCACTGGTGTAAACCAGGGTACTCCCAAGCAAAAAAGCATGCTTTGTAAAAAATTGCTTTTTTGCTGAAAAAGGCGCTTTTTTGCTTATGAAGAAATGGATGTTTTATTGCTGTTTTGCTGTTTTGATAATTTCAGCCTAAAACAACAATTTGTCATGAATGTATTCCTCTAGAATATTGATTGTATTCATAAACTACAAAATACCTTCACAGTCTGCATGTTATTATAAAATGGATAAATGAATTTAATCCATCATTTTCATTTACTACAATAAATTTATTTTTATCGGCACACCTAGAAATGCTTTTTATTATGAATTCAACTCTGAAGCATTTATTTATTTTAATTATTGAATATCATATCTTTAAAAATGTATGATTGATTATACGGGGATTCCAAAAAAACAGCAAAGCAGCAAAAAAGCGTGAAAACAGCAAAAAAGCATCAATAAAGCAAAAAAGCAAAAAAATCCGAAATTGCCTCTGCTTTTTTGCTTTTTAGCGAACCCTGATACATACATACATAATGACTGTGTGTCCATGTCCCTGTGTGTGTGTGTGTAATCAAATGAAAGAAATACTTGTCATTCCGTTGATGGAATGGAGCAAAATTACACTCAATCTTACAATCAATAATAACACACCTAATAAAAGAAAGTAATATGCAGGCCTTTATTAAACTACCTGCTCAAATGTTATCGTATACGATCATAATATGATTTCCTATGTGTAACAACAACAACACGGCACAATACCCGAGCACACTACCTACCACTTCCATTTATAAGCAAAGGGTGCACCCATTGTAATCTCATTCAGCTCCACGTCATTTTAGACATCCACGAGCCACCACTAAAGCATTACTCTTATGTCCATAAAGGAGGTCACACTAAGGCCGTATGTAAAATGGCTTTTTAGGGAGGGGGCTCGTATCCTACCAAGTCTTAGAAAATCGCTCGAAACACAGAAAACATTCTTTAAGACGGTACGACCAACAGTTAAATGAATTGCAGCTGCTATCTTTACAAAAACGATCTTGGAGAGATTTTATTCCTCCGTCTCACACTAAATGACATAAAGAGTACACAGCCATGTATAGAATGTCATAATCGAAAAATTAATCGCCACATTGGTAATTTAGTTGAGTTTCCTTGTGTAACATGCTGTAATAGAGATTGCAGAGTGCGAGTCATGGAAGATATGCCAACAGAGAGCGATTACTGGATGGTGGTGGAAAATGATGGTTGTAGTATTTGCATTTTAAAGAAATGTTTTATATAAATCACTGGAATACTATAAGCATACGTACATACAGAAATTTTGATATAAGTAATAGGAAACAGATCATATAAGGCCATAAAAAATTTATTGCGCTAACTTCAACAGTTTGCATACGTGCCATTTTTTATGAACAAGCAGACAATGCAGAGACCTTAAAAATCTACTTTTCATTTTTACTAACTGGAGGATTTTAAGGGGGAATTTTGTCTTTGAGTTGATGGAAGCACGTGCTATTAAAATTTACTGTCAGAAAAAGCAAGTCTCGATTTTTGGTTCTTAGGAAATACATTGAACCCGTGAAGGTGTTACAGAACAGCGTATTACATGATTCTATCTGTTATACAAATTGAAATCCACTAAAATGATTTAATAGAAATTGATTTTGGCGTCTACATAATTTTTCCTAGCAAATAGAATCAGTGAAGAATTGTACGAGTGACAAATGGCCTGTAGACACATTATAGGGGCGATAATCAGACCTCATGCAGGTTTAGCCAAACAATGTGTAGGTGTGCACTTGGAAAGCAGCGTCTGTATACTTAGGTTTGTTTGTAGTGGAATGTTATTGGACTTGAGTGCACAGCTGACAGAAATGTAAGCACTGAAAATGGGTAAGTGCAATGTACCATTGTGATGATGGCAGTCTGAAGGAGCACAGCACCACCACCGTCAACGTGCAATAGGACGACGGTGATGTTGCATGTTGCTTTGCTTAGGAAAATATGCGTGAAAACATTTTCGAGCCGAGAATTCACGTTCTGCTGAGTGGTTAGGGGAAATAAACTACCAGGTCGGCCAGCCATTCTACCAACCTAACAATGAGATGTTCAGCGAAGAGCTTCTCTTTTCACTCTGTCAACTGCTGAATGCATTTTATTTTAGCGAAATAACATCGAACCACCGACATCAAGCTGAGAAGACAAATGTTGCACCTTGGACATAATGCACCTATCTATATACTTATGTACTTAGGTTCGTAACTGACGCTGAGTAAGAAAATCGTCAAACTTTTTGTACACACGCATTAGCGACCAGACACATAAAATGCTTTTAAAAAGCTATGCTACTATTCACAGTTCAATAAGCGTCTCTGTTGTTGTGGCCCCCCTCCTCCACCCTTCACTACGATTATTCACAAAGTTCTGATGAAACTGTAAATTGTACGTTAACACTACAACCTACTTTATATTCTTCCTCTCATTTAGTTCTCATGGATCTGGAATTCGGACTGATAATTGATGCATTTCTATGGTAGGCTAACAATATAGGAAATTTGAATGTAAATATGCGTAGGAGTTTCTTTATACTCTTAATGGAAAACAGCAGCAACAACTAAGACGCGTGGACAAAGACACGACAGGTACAGGAAACAATGCTAAATAGCTGAATAGCTTTTGATATTTTGTCATTCTAGTTTTATAAAGCATGTAAAACATATTTGACATTGATTTGACTAATACATATTTAATTTCTTGTATGCATATTTAGTTTCCTTGTAATTAATTTTCTCCATTCAATTTTTAAAAACACATTTAATTTATTCTTTATGCAAAGAAATGCAAGCCAATACTAAAGCTTCGTACATAAATGTCTCTTAAATGATGTCATATTAAGAATTGGATAGGAAACTCCTTCCTTTATGCATCTTCAATTATTTCCGAACAAAAGCCAGACTGAAGATTGACATTATTATACATGACTTTTACTCCAGCAGCAGCAGCAGCTTATAAAATACATATTTGTGTTTACGTGGATAGAGTGCGTAGAAATATATAAGTAGTAAGTATAAAGGATGGAGACAACAGAGAGAGAGAGGAGAGACTGGAGATGTGAGCCCTTGGTTACACGCCACCTATTTTGTTGTTGGCATCGCAATCGTTCGACCAACTCAGTTACATTATTTAACAAGGTTTCTTTGGATGATAGCTTGCGCATAAGTACAGCAGGACATAGTTCGTATATGCCATGAAAAGCGACAAGAGCAGACAGCACACCGCATTACACAATAGCAAAGACTGACAACGAAAAGCTTTTCTCGTCCTCTCCCTTCTTCATTAATCACCAAAAGAGGAGCAGAAATAAAAGAGTTTCATATTATCTTTTCGCGAGCAACTCTTTCTCTCGTCTCTACATGTGTACTTGGCACATAATACAAATTCTTTGCACTTCTGCATAATACATTCATTTGCTAGTAATATTCAGATAGGAACTGACAAATTTCCCTGGCCTGGCTCAGTCATGCGTCTTATTTATGTAAACATGCACCTACCTAATATATACTATATATTTTCTAATGTTAATATACATACATCTAGTCCACACGAACGTATCCTATTTATGTACATACACTGTTGGTGCACAAACTCCACTACATTTAGCACAATGTCAGACCAGGGCAACAATGCACGCTGCCCCATTACACGTTCAGTTATTCTTTCTCCCTCACTTCCTCTCTGCAAGCCTCCCACTAAGAAATGTTTTCTTTTGCTGTTGTCATGCCTTTTACGCCCTTTCCGAATGTTGGCTTAGGCATTGTTGACTACTCCAAAACAATATTTTTCGACTCTGTTCCCTGTACTTTTAGCTTAACTGATGCTGAAAATGAATTGCATTGACTGTGTGCACTGTGTGTAGAATGCGTTTGCATAGTAAAGTATGCAAACGCATAGTCAGTGAATGCGTTTACAAAGAGAAAAGAGAATGAAGTGACGTGGAGCAAAATAATGTAAAGTACACAGTGCTTGTGACTACTGCCACTACAACTACTACGGTGCTCAATGCTAAGTACTAAAGTGTATGGGCAAAGGGTGAAACAGGAAAGAGGGCAGCCAGTAATTCAAGTCGATAGCTCGCTTGGAATGAAATTAGTAAAAGAAGGAAGAAAGAGATTAACAGACTTTTCACGTTCACTTATATCTGTGCGACTTATCGAAGGAAGTGAAAGAAGCCAAACAACACACACAACTATTATCTCCAACTTTCTCTTTCGCACACACAGAACAGGGAAAGAGAGTGAGAGAGAGAGAGAGAGAGCACCTACTAGATATAATGCATATGTATGTTTGCGCTATTATTCATATTACCTTCTGTTTACATTCTCCTTTTGTATAGGCGGGCCGCTATTAACTATTTCTTGGCACGTTGACTTCCTCTACTACTAGAAAACATTCCAGCCTTAGGTATGTGCACAAACACACACACACACACATACCTCCACCCATTGACTACTACATACATACCACGTATACCTATAGTAGTAGTGTATTACACATAGTTACTTTGACTGGGACAGCAATTTCAATATACTGACAGTACTTATATATTATCGTTGGAGACAGTGAACGTCTATAATAATATTATTAGGCAATAGCTGTAGTGGAACCTACGGGGAGAGTGAGAGAGCCTCATTGCTGGTTTAAGGCTAGATAGAAAAGTTAGCGAGGAGAGGTTTTGTTTGTTGAATGGAGATAGTTGTAAAGTTTTGGGCTTATGGCAGAAGGTGTAATTAAGCATGTCTAATTAGTCATATTTGACAATCCTTTGCTTTGGTGGGACAAATACTTCCTCAGTCGAGGGTTTGAATAGTAGACAAGACTACGGCCACTTCCCCCACACTTCCACCACCGCTACATAAGAGTACTACAGAGAGAAAGAGAAAGAGAGGAGAGAAAGAGAGAGAGAGAGAAGGATCGGAGAGCCGAGTCAATGCAATGCAAAGACACTACGTCTACGTACAAAGTCAGCAGCAGCAGCAGCAGCAGCCAAGGAAAGCAAACATTGTATCTTATTAAGGAATCAAGGGGAAAGCAACTGAAGCCAAGACAAGCCGCTACTAACTATAGTCACGCTGTAGATAATATGTACTTATTTCCTACCTATTTTAGCCGTCAACTTTCCTGTTCCGTCCTACTTAAGTCTTTCCAACTCAAATCCAATTGCTTCCTAGCACTGCATGCTACTACTTCACTGGCTCTGCTATTGGCATTCGGAGCGGGGGAACACAGAGAATGGCAGCAGAGGAAACATTCGAGTCAGCCGACGTTCCTCTCTCTCACTCTCTCGCTCGCTCTCCGCGTCCTCTCCTCAAAGAGGATTGGAAAACACCGGCAAATGGCTCTTAACTTCTTCTAATCTAACCAACAAATATTATGCTAATTGTAAGTTATATGAGATGAAGGTTTCTGTCTGGCTCCCGCCGTTCTCACGCGCAAGGGGTCCAACTTAAATTCCATCGTAGCAGTGGTCGCCTTAAGAATTCCATTGTAATGCCTATAGCTATTTGTATATATGTATTAGTATAGTGTCTAAGACATCCATTTGTAGAGCTGTCTTCCTTTATTTTATTGCAAGTAGGAACCTACGACTAGAAGTTTCAGTGCAGAGAGCTTTCCCATATGTTCCCCCAGCTGTGCCAAAGGAAGATGACAGTGATGTAACAATTTGTCAACACGTATGGACTCTGTTAGAGTAGGGATTAGAAAATTTCAGTTTTTATTATCACTATGTGACCAAGTGAAATCCAAGGATGCATGTTTTCGGTCGACAAGATAAATACAGAGAAAAAGAATTGATTTATCTTGATTGGATAGTTAGAAGTTAAGATATTTCGTTGTATGTGCAGTTGTATAGACCTTTGACTTTTACACAGGTAGTTAACTTGAAAATCCACTAGACACTTGTTCAGGTAAGCATACTACAGATGGTATTATAAGCGTGTGCACATGTTAGTCTCTCTGTGAAAACCCCAACCTATAAAGTACATAGGTAATGGACGTATTGTGAGCCAGTTAATAATGGTAAGTATATAGTGAGTGGACAAATGCGAGACAGAGCAGGGATGGGCACGAAATAACACTTGCAATTGTCAGTCATTCTATTGACAATTCTCGGTGGACTTGAGTTCTGTGTGACACACATGATTTCATTTCTCACGCTCGCCTCTCTGCATATCTAGCGCCTAGTTAACATACTTATGTGTAACAGCCGTCCCATTTGCACGCACGTACACTTTCAATTTTCAATAAACCAAACGTCAGGTAAATAGAAATGTCCATCCATGTGACGACGTTTTACCGCGAAATCGTTTGGCCCACCACGAAACATTAGCATTTATGGCTTGGGTGAAAAGCAGTGTCGGAGACAGTGATGGGCGTATGAACAATCCCATCTCTTGTTCACAAACCATCATGAACTAGCGTAAAAAAATATACTGTACTGTATTCTACAGCGAAATTCTCTTTTCCCCGACGAAAAGAATAAGAAACCTTTTTACATTGAATTCTTATTGTGAAATGCTTCCGTTTGGCCGCAAGGAGTTTGTTAAAGAGTTTCTGTAGAGGGTAGTGCATAATAAAAATTCCGAATCATTTGCCGTTGCCACACAGAGAACGGGAAATATCTAAGAAAAGCTCTGTTCGGTCCTACTTACTACTATTAATGCAATGCTGTAGGAACAATTCGTCCATGACTTTTTCAATTAGGGCTCTGTTGAATTGTTTAGTGGCTAAATGAGTCAAGAGTCTGTAGTGACTAGGAAATTCGGAAGTTAAAAAAGAAAAGTAGGAATGAGGTTGAGTGTAGAAGGATGGTAATGTGATGTGACGTGATGCGATGTGAATGGCAAAGGAGCTACAGCTTTGTGTGTAGGTTACGTAGGTGGGTTCGTATGCCTAGAAGAAAGCACAACTCACTTATTGACTAGCTAAGTAAATAGTTGGCGTAGCTTTCAGTCAAGGTATGTTTAGCGGAGTCATGTGAGTGAAAGGAAAGTCCCATGTCGACTAATTAGATATAAAAAATTGATATGTCTAGCCTTGTGCGTGGAGACATTTGAACATGGCGAAATGGATTCACGCTTCAATAACACAATTAAACGCTTGATTAACTTGTGTTTCCTTTCTCTCTTCCCAGCTACGCGTTTCCTTCCTTCAATTCATTTCACTGTATGCACACTAATTGTAAGAGTGACTGCTAGGCTTACTTATTAGTGTGTGTGTGTGTGTGTGTACGTATATACTATGCTTAATGCCTATAAGAGTACACAACTTACTTTCCCTTCATTTCTCAGTGCACTACTTTCTGTGTGCAGTGTAAGCTGTGCAACCGCACTCTTTGCTTGTTTACAAACGTAGTTACTCGTTATCATCTTCTGTCTAATCTTACTGTTCACTGGTACATCAAACAATTTACTTTACCACAGCCCAATAGTCGTATAACTGGCCTATTTATATAGTGACTACTGCAGCAGTTAGATGTATACTTATTCCTCGTGTATATTGCATAAGGAATAGAAAGTTGGACTGAAGTGACAGTTGTCAGTGTAGGGGAAAGTCGTTACCGTCTCTCATCAGAATATTCATTGAACAATCAATTGTTCTACTTGCAGGTATTTGATTTTAAGATTCGCCGAAATTTACCCAAGTTAGCTCATGCAGTGTCAATCCTCGTGAATGTCACTCTAAGGCAGCATTTAAAGCGTAATTTTTCCATTCTCTATTCACTAGCTGTCCAAATTTAATTCGAAATTAATATAGCTTCTGCTTAAATCGTCAACATTGATTGGTTAGTAAAGTTCGGGTTTTTGGCCGTTGACACCGAAAATTGATATCAATCAACCCGTGCAATCATAGCCCATATTAGTAATGTAGGCCACGGAAAATTATAAAAGCCTGTATATGTACACGTACAAGTGCGAAACGATGTCAGGGGGGACGATTCTGCGATTTCTGCAATTGTAATACAGAAATGATTGAGACAATTTTTGTAACAATAGTAAACACGCAAACGATTATTATCGTGGGTAATGGAGGATCTGCTCGTGTTCTTAATGTCAATGCGATGTCGCATTGAAATGTATCTACATTGCAATCAATGATATTTAAATTCCTAGCCACATCAGTAATCCCCGCTGACAATTGTTTCAGATTACTTTCACGAAAGGTACACACGCTAAACAAATATTTTACAATACAAATATTTTAAATTTTGGCCTCAATATAAAAGAGATGCCTACACGTGGGACCCTGTCACAATCCCAAACGTAGGAACACAATGTATGCAAAATGAAAGTACATGGTGATACAGTTTTATCCACAAGATACACACAAAGTGTAGCCTGGTTTAATTTAAATCTATCGTTTCACTTTGCAATTCAATCAAAGTGAGAGAGAGAGAGTGAGTTGTGTAAAATACACCGTATGTATCTGTTGCCAAACACGTAGCGAGAGACAGCAGCTGTAAGTAGAAAAGGGAATTGTGATTTCAAAACTGTTATTTATGGTGGTGAGAGTGAATGAATGGGTTTAGAGCTGAAGAGATGGCTGGCTCTTCTAATAAGTACGTGGAAGTGGATGCTTTTTAACATATGTGCATACATTTCGCAGAATCTGTATACCTGCGTGTGTACTGCATATCGTACACAGACACAGAGAAAGAGAGAAAGAGAGAGAGAGGTCTGTGAGAACTGTGTGAGAACTCTGTGAGCAGATAAACCTAGTTAGAGAGTGCAGCGGATAGGTAAATCCAATCTCACTGTTTGCCACATGATTAAATGCATTAACTATTCTCGCTCTCAGCTTGCGGCTTGTGTTTCCACTCATCATCACAATATCATCGGCTAATAAACGACAGAAATGAATAATATTATTAGCTCCCTCAACATACACTCCAACTCTTTATTTACTTGTTGGAATTAGGAGTAGGAGAGAGTGCGAGAGAGAGAGTAATGCCAGCAGTGGATACAACACACTTACTCGTACTATCTGCTCACACTCACTTTTCCCAGTCTTGTAGCTCGGCGGGCACAAATATTCCAATGTGACATAATGCGAGTGAAAGTGCGACATGTCCTATCTATCAACCAGCCATATTATAAAACAGCGAGTAGCGTGTAGTCTTTTCGATCTATGGCTGCTGTCCGCTATTCACGTAAGGAACTTTATTTTCCTGGTTAATCACTAATGCAATACAGTGATAGAAAGAGAGTGAGTCTGACTCTGCCTTTGGTTTCTGTGTGATGCGAAATGCGAAATGCACGCAGATGTGATATTGGGTTGAGTAAAAAGCGTAGATCAAATCCAGTACTAGTAGTTGCTGTTAATTTCTGGTCCGCACACTCACTCACTATATTACTAAATACAACTATTGCAGATGCTCATGCATAATGGAAATGCTCGTCAGATAAACAGGTATGCGGCTAGACGGTACAGTAGACGACTCTCTCGGTTTCATTTCATCACTGCTACATAAAACAGCCATTTCAATTAGCCCCGGGATAATTTGACCACCTTCTTTTGCTATACCGAGTACTATTTTGTATATTATGAGCTTTTTCACTGATGATTCTTAGCGAAGTGCTGGATCAAGAGACTATTTCATTCGCCTTTCAACTATTTCCTTTCTCAGTCGCTCATACATAATCTCTGGCAATTCACGATGATGGTTCTTTGTATGATGTATCGAAATTTAAAAAATAAATTTTGTATCCATTTCTGATAGATTTTTTTTAATTAGACGGGTGTACAAACTTTCCACCTTTATAATATTTACTTGAGAAATGTAATTGCATGAGGGATAGCTTTTGCATTTTGTCTGATATAAGGAAGAGGCAGTTCGTTGCCGCGAATTTTTATGTAAGGGAATCGTTAATGTTGGATATAATATGGTTAGATACAGAATCACTTCATATGTGAGATTGTATTTGATGAGTAAAAAAAATGAGAGACTTTGCTACTTCGATCCAGCAAAATAGGTTAATGTGTGCCTTAGTATCAGAGCTACTTGTTAAGCGTTTGGAATTTGTTAATGCGACTAACGATTTGTAACTCTGCAGTTCAGTGATTTATCATTTAAATAATGTCTGTGGAAAAATAATAATCATGGCGTTTCTTTGGATTCGAAGTTATATAAATACGTTACTAGAAAAATAGAATTCAGCCCCACAGGGATTTTTGTGCAATTTTTTTAATAAATTACACCGAAAAGCATAAAAATTTACAATTTTGTTTAGTAATAAAATTCAGTCTTTTAAAAGTTTTTATTTGCATTTCAAGTGCCATGTCTGTAATGTAACATGGTAGAGTTACAGCACTTTTCTATAGATACAAATTCCAAGCATAACTTACAATTAGAGATCGTAATCTGTAATCGTGGCATCTGGCTGCAGAGTATGATGTGAGAGAGCCCGGCCACATCATCTACAAATACCACGCATACATGCATTTAAAATTGCATCGTTAAAATCCTTCCTCCTCTAGTATTAATAGGAATGCTTAAATTCATGTTTATTTTAATTGCGATGTTTAATTAAAAGTCCTACATTACACACTCTTTGTGTAGGTATTGTTCATAGTGCTTGGCTCTAATTAAGACCACTTATGCGTTCAGCTTCAGGCAAGTGCGGCCACATCACTGATAGCTTCCAGTGTGTATTGATTGGATGAATGGTTTGCTCACCGTTATATGTTGTTCACTTGCTTGTTCTCAGTTTCACTTCTAATGGATGGCACACACAGTTCCTCTGTACATTCAGCATCGAATACTCTCACACAAATTCCTCCACTAACCCCCACCATGTACTTCTTTGCCTGGATCACTCTCTAGATAACTATTGCATCGCTTTCGGTGCACATTACCACTTAATCCGATGTAAGCCGAGCGTAGTGCTAACATTAGTAGTGGCTGTCCTTTCCCCATTAACTCCGTTGCCCTACTGAAGTAGACGAAGATCGGATAGACCTTAGCACCCAAACAAATCTACGGAGACAGAATTGGGGATTCAAATTTATAAGAATCCCCTCCATGCAAAAGATTTTTTTTATTTCTGTACCGATGAATTTTAGTATTGAATATTTGGCGTGGGGATTAGTACAGAGCTAGTATTGAAAATCAAAATCGATCTTAATCTAGATCAGTGGCTTTAATTGAATAAGTGTGGTAAACCATTAGCTATGAATAAGGTACTTAAAACATTGCCAATCATTGAATTAACACCAAAACTCACACGCAATCCGTATAATCGATTAAGTAAATACAAGCCTTTATTCAGATATACATATATAGAAACTTATTTAGCAAGTGACGCTGCAGTACAGATAAAATTTTCACGAATTTTCCAGTAATGGTCGTCGTCGATAGTGCTCGCAGCGGTCCTGTCCTGCCCGGTCCACTTTCGGTCCTAAGAATGCTGACCGGGACCTCAGCACACCGCCACCGTTGCAAGCACAAAAGAAATGCAGAATAATAATAGAAAAAATGAAGGTGCTAGTAAAACAAATGAAGTTGCTAGAATGCGTTTATTAAAAATGTAGTAAATGAAAAAATGAATTTACTAGTAAATACCAAAAAAATTGTTAGTCAACTATTGAATTAATGTCACTTTGTCAGTAGAATTCGTCAGGCAAAATGAGGAATTATGTTAAATTATTATTTATTATAATGATTATTTTTCATGGTTTGTGTTGACATTATTCAGGCATTATTATTAAAACAAGGGTGAGGGCATACGCAACAAGATATTTGCCAGTCGAGTTTATTCAAATCAATTTTTCAGATTTTGAAGTCGATTAAGATTAGGTTGTCCTGTTTCTTGAAATTGTCAGTTATTTCGTGCAAGTAAACAATATCTGGATTTTCCTTTCGCCTGTAATACTGTAGGTGACTTAATCAATTGATTTTTACACTGCACTGCAATTCGCACTGCAATATTACACTCACTCAGCAAGTTTGACAGGTGACCCGGCTTTCTTATATTGTTGTAGGCACGGATTCTTTAAAACGTGGCTCCCGTATCTAAACAAGTGGAGCCGGACGCCTTTCTCTTATCTTGTCGTATTTTTTCAATATTACTTCAAAACTCTTCTCTAATTATTTACTTGCAAAGATATGATAAATTACTAGAACTTTCATTTCTTTTACTGACGATTAATTCACAGCCATTTTTATTTACACCTTACGTTGTATCTCTGCAAATTTTGCTGAAACTTCTGCCAAATGGAATGCTCAACGGAGGTATTACTAAACCTACATAAGAACGGGTGAGATATCATAAAGTGTATATAAAATGTATTGCCTAGGGGTTACAGCTACATCGGTAAATCCTCCTTCAAAAAAAACGAATGCATTGAGTGAGAATTCTTTTGCAATTTATTTGATTCTACACAGTTTCTACAATGGTGGACCTTTTAGTAATATTTTTGTGTACATGCTGTACATCGGGATTAAATAGAACAAGTGCTAATAAATTAATAAGCGCATTAAGAAAGTGTATATGGTGGAGTGTATGTGTGTGTGGCGAACACACAGCTGTGATACATATAAGCACAGTTTTGGAGCAAAGTAGTGTTGTAGGGAACAGCAGGCACCTTGCTTTTCTGCTGCTCTTCTAGAGACCATGTAAGTGCAAACCGCTGTGCATTGTGGAGACCATAAACCCGTTGTCGACATGCATCGAAAATTTCCGCCCATAGTAGCAGACATACATAGAAATCTGCTGTGTGTGAAACACAAGACTACCGCTATGGTGACAAATGTTGATACTCACACTCACTCATTTAGTGAATGCTTGTTAGGTCACTGGGCGAAAGTGAGCTAAAAGCATCAAAATTACCTAATAAGTACATGTGGCTACAGGATACCCATGTAACTTCCGGGTTCTGTTCTAATGCGTGGCTTTCTCTCCACCTCTCTCTCTCTCTCTCTTTCTGTAATGCCCCGCAGGCTCTTTTCTCAAAATCACTTTCTCCTGTGTGAGCCTTATTGATTTCATACATTTGAACCCGGAGTGTAGTGCACCACACATTACAGATTTATTATATTCTGTTCAACAAACAAGACAAAACCAAGTACGTAAATACAAGTAAATACATTTTACAGATTCTATTTGCCTGTTCAAAAAACAATTTATACACTGTCTTCATGTAAAATTAATTGTTGTTTGCTGTATATCACGTATAGGAAAGGTATAATTAAAAACTATTATCTAAAGGGATTGATAGTTATCCAAGATTTTGGGTAGGGAAAATTCATGTGAATGTTCTGCTTGTGTTTTCTCAATTTTGGGTCACTGGCGAACAATTGAAAATACCACTCAGGTCTATACTTTGGCAAAGGAGCGATGACAATTTTCTGTTTGTGTCCATTCAAATATGCCGCCCACCAACTGAAGCTGCTGTTGGCAATAATATTGTTCTTGCACTGCGACATGAGCAGGAAATCTTCAAAAGCGGAGCCATTGACACTGGAAACGAAAATTGTAGTGGCCAGCAAGGAGCCAGCAGAGAATGTTTGTAGCTTTGTCCGACAGTAATCAATATCATCGGAGAAAATAAAGAACGTGAGATTTTTCTTGGGCACTTTTTGTTTCATTACTGTCATTGCTTTCTGGTAGTATGACATTGGGAGCAATCGATAGTCGAAGAAATTGCTAAAATCCCCTCTTCTTATGTGAACGGAAACACTCTCGTCGCTCTGCTTAATGTGCTGGGAGAACATACGATAATGTGGAGAAAGGGCAGCAGTGGTGGTGGCGGCGGCGGCGACGGTGGTCGCATTGCCATTGCCTGCACTGTCGCCGTCCGCGAAAGAAGGCCGCCTTCTAACAGAGAATAAATGACGCACTTCATTAGCATAGAGCTTAAAGAACAACTCGGATTCGCAGTAGTCATTCAATTGGAGCACTCTGTCCACAGGGAGAACGTTACTCAGGATATCTTGCTCATTGAAATAAAATGGCCGGCTGATGTTCTGGCCCAGCACCCCTTGTAAATCTTGGAAATTTTTCATTAGTCGTCGTTGAGGGATATTGAATCGGAAAAGGAAAAACTGCCTGCCACTCGAAACGAGAGAGAAGAGTAAGTCTCCCGTCCGCGACTCCAGCAGAAACAAAGACGAATTTCTTTTCCTTGCCACTGCATACGCACATGCATACTGAAATAATTGATTTCCCAAGCCACCTGAAGTTTTCAGCAAAACCGGCACCGACGGTTTACTTTCAGAAATTCCTTCCCGAACATTTCTCATTCGCCCCGACCCGCCCGATGATCTTCCAACTGGCCAAAGTGACGAACAACTGTACACCAACAACAAAATCAGGCAAAGACCAACAACAACGATCACTTTTTCTCTCCTTCTAATTAATGGCCGTGGAAACTTCATTATGGAATCACTCGGTGGCAGGTAACTGAAGGCACGGAGCCGTGTATTATGTGTGCATGACAAGACGGCTGGGCACGGTACACTTTTCTCTGGCACACAGAACCAGCACATTACCTGCTGGCCTACTGGCCACGACCAAGTCTGCTGCACAAGAAATTACTGTCCACCTCCTGCTCCGCAAATGAAAAGCAAAGCAAGCCCAAGGCACATAAAACCCAATATCGAGCCTTATTATACGCTTCACATCACATTAATCCTGCTTCTACTCATATCACATTACCCAGCATATTGTGTCATTGCTCCGTGTCACCATCCCACTGTGTTGTACCTGACATAAAACTGCTCGGCAGTCAGTTTTTTATATTTTTTACCCTCTTCCTCAATGAAGCGAAACACATCATCGGTCAAAAGCCTCTCTCTCTCGCTCTCGCACCGCGTCTTCTCTCCAAGGATAATGTTTTACTAGCTGGGAAGCAGTGGCTTATACAGAGTATAGCCTTGTACTGAACAAGGTAATTCATTCTGCTACATAACATTATTGACGGTAATCAGGTCTGCACAAGAATAACCTTCGTGTACGGGGATGCTTACTACCATGTGGGGTGAATATCACAGAGAAACCATAGTTATTATGTATGTAGTTCATCTTATTTGCAATCAAGTGTACGTAGACCGAAAAGAAATATATTACACCCGTTGCCCACCCCTTCTCTCCCTCCCTCCGGACATACTTTCCATCCATTTTTATCAGCTACTAGCTTGTTTACCCCAATGATCACAATTTCACACCCTATTTAAGGAATCTATTCTCGTAAGCAGCAGACTGAAGCGAATATCGTGCTATTCATCATGCATATGCTCACAGAGTATGCAGATCCAATAGTCATTTCCGATTACCTGATCTCCCTCGGTCCATTGAAACAGAAGCAGAAGAAATTTCCATGTGTAGTATGTAGTAAGTGTATACAGGGTTGCTTACTTATTGAAGAATGAGCAGGTGCATGATTTATTGAATGTTACATGAAGCAAACTATTAACGTGGAAAATCGATGGGAAAATAAACGACGTTCATCTGTACACTACTTAAGTTTCACTATGGTAGTGTAATTATCACCTGTACACAGTAAATGAGAGAGGAATATTACAGAAATACAGTGATGCCAATTCAGCACATTCAGATTTTTACAAGTTATAATTTTTCCAATAATTTCCTTAACAAGTTATAATTGACCACCTTTTTCGTTACAATTGCAAGTTACCAGTTACAATTTTCCTACCTCTTCATTACAATTACAAAACCATTTTCCTATTTCCTCGTTCCTCGTAACTGCTTAAGTTACATTTTTCCGATTTTCTCGCTAAAGTTAAAAGATACAAGTTATGCAACTTGTAACTTTTCAAATAATGCAAATACAGATGCAGTAACCTAAAGTTACACTATCACTTCCTTACAGTAAATGAATGAACCACATGGAGATGAGGGCAAAGAAATAAGTTCCTGCTGTTGACTTGGGATTGCATCTCGGATTCAATGGAAGGCAATATTTTTTCAGAATTATGGAAGTAAATGACCAAATGAAATGTCAAACGCAACTAAATGTGAAGCGACTCAGCAAGAAGTCCTAAGCTGAAAAAATTAATGATGATTCTTTTTTATACACAAATGTGCAGTACAAGTATTTTAGGATAAACACAACCACTTTGCAAACTAAATATATTTACGGTGCAAACAATTTATTTTCGAAAAGTTGATTATGGAAATGGATTAAGAACTTTTCTTTGGCAAGTCCCAAGAATGACAACTGTGGATCCAAACTTCATTCAGGGAGAAAATAATCAACTAAAAGCAATTGCCATACTATAAAGAAAATTAGTATGACACATGACTTCCAAAACAGACTGCAGAAGAAAGAATTTGGACTGAAAAGAGGTCAAATGTATTTGTTATGAGCTAGTACAGCATTCATTAAATAAGTTTAATCCTTAAAAATTCCATTAAATAACTTTCAAAATATGTAACATATCATGTAATATGTCTTCCTACATGCAAAATATAAATAGTGTGGATTTTATTATCTAACCTGCAGTTGTAAGATTACTTGTACCAATTTCAAATAAATTACCGTTGGATGCAAAAGTGTTCTCATAAATTGCAGCTAACAAAAACGGGTGCACACTATTTTGGTATTTTTCCTTGAATTTTCTAAATTCTTCAACGCCTTTTGTTATTAATGCTACGTTACTAATGTTACAATGGCTAGAGCTTGATAACGAGGGGCCTTATCTGAATGGAAGACGATTTACGATGATTCTGACCACATTTACTGCAATGTCAGATTTTTAAGCTTAAATGAAATTTCGTATGCATGCTGCTCTTGTACACATAGAGTATTAATTGAATAAACAGCTCCTGACTGTTTATAGCATGCAATATATCAATTCGTATACTAAAACACCAGAAAATGCAACGGAGGCGAAACCACGATTGCCGCATTCAAGCTTATATTTGTAGTAGACCGTTATAGAAGCCGTTCTCTGAGCCATATTATTAGGAAGCCTGCCTTTGTAATTGCAAACGGAAAATAATATTTTGACGGTGGATTCGAACGAGCTGAATATAAAAACAAGGTGCTAATCTATTAACGACACATTTATACATAGGTAGGAATGAGGGTGGCCTTATGTTTCTAATGTTGTGTGAACAAATAATCTACCTATAAATACACAGGTAGCTCAAGTATTTGCCCTGATACCACGTTGTCATATCCAAATAATACAATCCGCCGTAATTATCATGATGAAAATAGTACACATTATAAACACATCAAAATTTCTCCTACTTTCTAAGTGAAAGTCAACTTTTCAAAAAAAATTATCTAAAAATTATTGCAAAAAAGTGTGAAAACTGTTTTTAGAAGTGGGTTTAGATTTCCCAGTGTTACCATCGGATGTAAAATAAAAGCAAATTGCGCATGCAGAAAACGATGAATGGCACGCTTAATACACTTTCGTTAAGCACAACCCTCATTTGCCATAGAAAAAGGAGGAAATTTACAGCAGAATCTGTAATGTATTTCCGCCTTTTGTTTTATTTGTATTCACTTTGGTTACTGCG